>LBNU01015147.1:42585-64269 GCA_014162995.1 Artemisia annua | reverse complement strand
AAAAAAAAAAAAAAAAAAAAAAAAAAAAAAAAAAAAAAAAAAAAAAAAAAAAAAAAAAAAAAAAAAAAAAATCGAAAATTGAGGGATTTTTAAAAAACGGGATTTTATAAAAAAAAAAACTGAAAATGGTTTTTTACTATTATACCCTTTAGAATTAAAAAATAAAAATAAATATCCAAAAAATCTGATTGGTTGATATTGGTTCTCGCAGTTCTCGCAATTTATTTGGTTCTGAAAATAACATCACCATATATATATATATATATATATATATATATATATATATATATATATATATATATATATATGTCATCACTGTGAAGAGAGAGGTGAATATGGGTTGAGGAGAGAGAAAGTTGAGGTGACAGCAGGAAAGATGATGCAATATGGGTTACCACTGTCTCTAACCTATAAACCTTGTCAATGACAAAACAGTATATTTTGTTTCCACACGTAAATCTTAACGACAAAACTACAGAGAAAAGATACAATACTGTATAATAATTGTGCTTTTAGTTTTTATCGGATTCCAAAATCAGAAAACTATTTTAGTTTCTGTATGAACAAATGTAAAATCAAATATTATACTCTTTTTTTCTTTTTAACTCTTTTCCAATTAAACTAAATAATAACGATATGATATGAATGTAACAGGGGTAGTTAAAGTATTTCAAGAAGGAACAACGTGGGCAACAATGCAACATTGATTTGGGCAACATTACGAATGGTGGGTTACGTACTTCAATGCATTGCCTTTGTTCTTTTCCAATTTTCTCCCGTGTACACATTTGATTTTAGAAAAGATATTGCACATTGATAGCCTCATCAAGTGACCATGTGAACTTGATAGAGTTAATCGCGAAATATTATCATTTGGGGTCAGGGAGAGATCTAGGATTTTTAGAGTAAATTACATAAATGGTCACTATGGTTTGTCCATTTTTTCACATTTAGTCACTAAACTTTTTTTTGACATACATGGTCACTGAAGTTTCAAATCGTTACAGATTCAGTCCATTTCGTTACATAAATGGTCACTGAAGTTTCAAACCACAGTGACCATTTATGTAACAAAATTGAAACATTAATGACTGAATCTGTAACGATTTAAAACCTTAATGACTGACCTTGTCAAAAAAAAAAGTTGAGTGACTAAATGTGAAAAAATGGACAAACCACAGTGACCATTTATGTAATTTACTCGGATTTTTAATAGGGTGTTGCACAATTTTTTTTCTAAGTACAAAACTTTGCACCATTAACAATTTTTTAGTTAAGCTAAAATTGCAATAGCACAAATATTAGAGATTGCACATATTGAAAAATGATAGTTTTTGAAGAAAAATGCACTTCGTGACCAAAAATCAGGTGTGGCCAGTGCCACACCCGGCATCCATATAAGTCCGTCCATGTTGGGGGTAGATCGAGAGACGTAATTTAGGTTGGCAACATCTCTTTTACGGTGCATGTCCTTCGTTATTCAGCTATAATGCAATAAAATCATGAAAAATCAGATATATTTGTTTGAACTTTATATATGGCATAGCTAGAAAATGAATAGACCCCATATAATAAAGTAGTGCGTACTATTAGATACCAAGCTTTAAAAACTAGCTAGCTAGGAAATGAAATACAAATATGTCGGTCGGTAAGAAGTTCGAAATGCAACTAGGATCATGTGAATCTATTAAATGAAAAAGACCAGACACTGCCCAACAAAAAACATTCAATCAGCCAAATTATTCAGTATAAAACCTTCGTTATTTTCTATATAAACTACAAAAAAATAATTTCGTTATTTTGAGAACCATACAATAGTTATCATCTCATGTAGACGTGTAGTGTGAAATTTTTGTCTAACAGTTATAATACGAGTATAGGTTTTCTTTATATAATACAAACAAATATCGTCTTTTAAGAGAGAAAAATGTTTTTTTTATTGATTAATTGATTCTGTAATCACATGCCATTCAAAATTTAGATTATACGTTGCCATTTTGTGTTCATACACATTACACATACCACATGTTATTAAAAATGGCAAATAACATAATTAACTTTATTTTTTTTCTCAATTTAAATTATTTAAGTTACTTTTTTATGCAATATAAAGTTTTTTAACTTTTCAAGATTACCAGTCATAATTTTAGCCGAAACAACTTTTAAATCCTCAATCATAATAAGTAATACATAACATGAATTAATCATTTCAGCTTAAAAAAATGACTCATGACATTTCTCCAAAAATCAAGAAAAACTAACATCGCACAAAAATATCTTGAATACCTTAATTTGTGAAAAGTAAAATTGCCTGTATAAAATTCAAATTGACGTAAAATATGATACATCATGTGCAGTTTTCTCTATTAAATATATCTGATAATAAATGTAAAAACCAAAAGGTATTGGGGCATTGGTATTGAAATTAACCAATGCCACCTTTTATTAACAACCCATTACATATAGGGATGACAATAAGATGGGTTTAAGGCAGGGAGGCTATTCTCATCCCCGAACCTGATTACTAAATTCTTACCCAAAGCCGCCCCAATCCCCATCGGGATTTAATCGAGGTTCCTTGATGGGGTGTGCTCCCCATAACCCGCTTTATAAAGATAAATAGAATAAAATAACAAATACTCCCTCCGTCCCTAAATAAATCTCCACTTTGACTTTTGCGGTATTTCTTGTTCAACTTTGACCTTAAATATTTTCATTTTACATGCCGTACATGATTATGTTATATTTATGATTATAAGACCAGTGCCAACGTCAACCGACGAGCGTCACTTATCTGACACCGATGGCACCACCTCGTCGGTGGTGCGTTGATTGTATTTTCTTCGGTTTGGCGACTAGCAAAGGACAAGGATGCGCAAGGCCTATTTGTCTTTTGCGTGTCGTATATTTGTGTATTGACACAGAAATAGACACACAATCATTGTTAGGGGTGTAACACTTTGTGCGTCATTTTGCCAAGACACAATTGACACACAAACTGACGCATCACAATCGTGAGTGGACTAAGTAACATTTGTACCTAGTTTAGAGATTATCACTTGACAAGTTATTGAAATTTGCAATAATCCAAACACTCCTATATGGGTAATGACAAAGACAATAGAAACAAGACTGGTTTTTGTAAGACACTATAATCCATAAATGCTTTGGTAGCTTCTCTTTGGAATACCGATAGCAATTTGTATTGGGAATTTGGTTGGTGGAATACAAGTCAAAGATTTGCATCAAACCCAATTTAATTACAAACTTTGAGTCTCTCAATTAGACTAATCACATTCATTCAAAATTGATGTCTAAAAACATTGCCTTCCATCAAGGCTTTGAGTATTTCAAGGCTTCCATTATCAACTAATGTCGTTTTGTTTTTGTTAATCTTTTATTAATATGTTAAACATATGTTATTTATGTCTGTGTTTTACTCATTTTAAATAATTAGCAATATTAACTTGAGAGTCATATAATATAAGTTAAAAAAAAGGTTGTTTTTCACTTTGCTTTTTGACACCATTTTAAAATAAACTCTTTAAAGGTAGGGGTTTTTGCATATATATCCTTCTGAAAATGCATAATTGCATATATATCCAAAGCATGCATAAAAACCATTGTACTATGTGCATCAAAAACTTGTACAAAAGATATATATATGCAATTATTCACTTTGGGAAGGTATTACAATTCTAGATTAGTGAAGCAAATAACAAATACAAACCGTATATATTTCTCACCAACTCACGTGACACTGACCTCTCATTTTTCTTTTACTACCCTCTGATTTTAAATTTGTTCAATATCGCTTTCCGACTTTTCTTTTTGTGGAAAAGAACAAAAAGAAGAAAGAAAATAAAGGAAAAGCTTGTGCCATTGGTATCTTAAAATCTTTTTTACTAGCCATGTTTGGTTCATATTTAGAAACTTGGAATGTGGGGAAAGGGATCACTTTTAATATATTTAAGTAAAAAATTTAAATAAACCTTTTTAGGACATTTCATTTGCAAACCCCAAAAAAGCTTTCATGAGTAAAGTTATACTACTAAGTACTAACTATTTCGTTTGGGAATTGATTTGCACACTCCCAAAAATGATTGACATACTCAAATTTTGAGTGTGTTGACATTTATACCCTCACATTGTTTGGACTTATTCTTATCCTGTAAGGGTATAAATGTCAACACACTCACATTTTGAGTGTGCAAATCACCTCCCATTGCGTTTATATGTGTTTGTATGTATAAATAGGTATGTTAACTTCTTACATGACTAAGATAACTTGATAAGCTTCATCCATTCTTAATGTTTAACAACATGATTACTAGAAACTTATAAAAACAAATAGTATATGACATATAAGTGTTTTACTGCACATAGCAATTAGTTAACTATATTTATCGCAAGTCATTTGTTCTTTGAGCTTAACAACATTGACTTGGTAGATTTGTCAACCTATAATTCAGAATGTTAAATAACTACAAAATTAAAATCATTTTAGTCACAAGTTATTCACTTTTTCATATAAAGGCAACAATAATACAATATAGGTGAATCAATCCGGTTGATAGGGCTAATTAACGATCAAAATGGGCCATTCAGCCTGTAAAATGGCCATTCAAATTGGGCTAATTTTCCAAACTTTTCTTTTTGTTAAATATGAGTCTCACAAGATAATTTAAAAATCCAAACTTTAATACAAGCAACATAAAATAGTTTGTACATACAATTACAAACTTACCAACTGGGTCTTGCTCTAGCGGTACCGTTCCCCCTCCGCAAACGCTCAGTTGACGGTCATAGAGGGTCATTTAGAGATTGACCAAGGTTCGAACTCAACTCTTGGCTAATTAGGCTGCTGGACAGGAGCTCATTGCTTGAGGCCAGGTCCTTGGGAAGGGTCCGGTTGGCATAAAAAGATGCATGAGATCGGGGTGTTCTCACCAATTTACACCTTTTGGAGTTACAAACTTACAATGCAAAATCGACTCATCACACATCTGTAAGTAATCCGAGAAACAAATAAATCTGCATAAGCAAAGCATTTAGATTTTAGAATGAAAATGAATGATACTACTTTTTACAATAAGCAAAAGATAAAGACTTTTAGAAGTGAAGGTTTATGTAGATTAAACATAAGTGCGTTATTAGAAGCTTGGTGGTTTTTGATTCAACATACAGTGCATCAATGGTCTAGTGACAGTAATTGTAAAGACTAAAGACATCAAAGGATGTACTTATGTATTCCTTGAAACTGGATAAACTATTTGAGAAAATACTTGTTCATCTTCGCTTCCAAATGTTCCAAATGCATTGGCGTTTACAATTCATACCTTCATGGCTTCATCAGGGGCTATATCACACATGGAAAATGATTTGGATGCCTAAAAATGTGACTAATTATGTGCCTAAATGGATGTGTCAATAAGTTATTGGTTTGTAAAGAAGTGGGTCCCCTGTTGTCCACCAACAGGATCCTGACACATAGGTTTAGGCATATAATTAGGCATACCGGTTAGGCATGTCAATCAATGCTCATCACACATTACACAGAGGGAAGATGGTAACGCTACTGAAGTAATCATAGGTGTGCAAAAGACCACAAGCTTTTTAAAACATCAAAGAAAGCCACGTCGATTATGCCAAAATATCGAAAAGGACAATAATAACTGACTATGATTGTTACGCCTATTGGCATAAATAACACAACACTAAATCAACAGGTTGGTGACATCTTTGCGCTTTAATAGTTGTTACGCTGCAATTTTATGACACATGCATTCTTCAATGGCATGTTCATGTGTTATCCCAAAATCATAGTAGAAACGATCTTATGAAAAGCTTGAAGAACAAAATCACCACAAATTCACAGTTTCAAAGGCATATCTTCCGATAGAAAATGAAAGCACACTAGAGTCGTTGAGGAGGGCATGTTTCCTTTTCAAAAGTCTATCTTACAATTAGTCAACAGTTCAACACATAATTCACAATTTTCATTCATTCAATTCCCACACATTTTATATAAAGTAAACCTGAGAAACAAAATTGAAAAGGAACCCATCCTCATTTCATAGCTTCCAGTTCAGCAACACAATTAGCCCATGGCATACTTTTGGGTCCAGCTTCGTGCAGTTGTCTCATACTTGTTCCTATCAGTTTTGTACATGTGCGCAATCTCAGGCACGAGAGGGTCATCTGGGTTTGGATCCGTCAACAAGGAGCATATCGAAAGCAATACCTAAAATAATGTCCCCCAAAACAAATTATTGTAATTACATATAACTAATATTTGGCCATCGCATCATTTGCAACTCGAGATTATGTGGGTGCCATCATCTCTTATATAAATTGGCAGTCTTTTTTAACTGAGCAATGATCTAAAAGGTATAATTGCCTTTTTATGTTTATCTCTATCAAAATTTCATTCTAAACCTTTTCATTAGTAGTTTTCTGGTTTATACCTTTGATGGTGTGTTTATATAACTTAGCTTTCTTGTTCATTGGAGCTCTTTTTGGTTTATAAATGTTTTTTAATTTTATACCTTACAATATTTGATTAATTCATAGCTTTTATTATATCTTTATACTAACGATAGATTGCTAATATGAATTTAATCCTGTCACAAAATGTGGGCGATACAAACTTAGTTATCAATGACATCTTCAGGTAAGCTTCAGGTAGATTATATATAGTCAAATACAAACCTTGGAGATGGTAAGAGCTGGGCTCCACTGTTCCTTCAATATATCGAGACAAATGCTGCCATTGCTGTTGATGTTAGGATGGAAAACCTTCGTCCTGAAAGCTACCTACAAATGTCGACCACAAAAGTGTGTTACGCATATAGGTGGGACCCAGATTATTAGCTATTTTATTATTATTATTATTTTTAAACAACTTATTTAAAAAGTACAAACAGATGGGCTGCCCAGTAGGGTTCGTTAACTGGCCAAATGAGTAACGGGAAAGTTGGATTGGGTACTTAGTACAACAAATATGTTTGCAAAATCAATTATATAACACTAATACATTAATTCAAATAAAAAAATGGTTTAAAACGCTGTATGCATTAAAATTATAGTCTAGGCATCTTTCCACCTGATAACTAATTTGACCCGTTTTCTTTTTAGCTAATTTTTTTAGTTGAATCCTTTTCAAACGGTAAAGATAAAACATAACCCAAATCGACCATTCATAAGTAAGTGGGTTGAAAATAGTGTCACTAGTAAATGAACTGTATACAAGTGTACACCAAGGAAAAATAGTGAATAAAACTACATACTATTAGAAGATATATTATAAATCATTTTTCGTAACTGTGCAGATTTTTATATATTGAAACTACCTATACTCTATTTTAGTATTTTTTTTATTGGTTAGTGTTCTGTATATTCATTACAGGAACTATTTGATTGAAGAAAACTTGCCCCGTATGAGTATATTCGATTTGCCATGATTACATACACAAACAACATAGGTGATTTGAGCATATAATATAATGAGTATGCACAAAGGCCCAAAGGGGTAAACCTTTGTTTTTGCAGCAAATTGCCAAATGGTTTACCTTAGGTGGCTTAAACGGATAATCTGGAGGAAAATGGATAGTAACTAAAAACACTCCCCCAGAATAAGGACTATCAGCTGGACCCATGATTGTTGCTTGCCAGTGAAACATATCTTCCGCCACTGGGCCTAAAATCAAATAACAAATTGATGTAAACTGAAACAAAGAAGTGATGATTTTCAAATATACTTGCAACAAACAATCCACACATACATACAGATGCATAGAGTCAGATATGTATTGCCTTTACAAATCAGAATCGTATGCGTTTAGCTGTTTAACGGACCGCATTAGATAATGCAACTCTTGGAGTAAATTCATCTATAGAACATCTCAAAAAAGTCACACACACACAAAAGTTAAAATGCTAGTATAACACACATACATGGCATTAGGTACATATAAGAGGTTGCTAGTCTGTATGCCAATGGTTACCAGATTCTTTCGAAGAAGTATAGTAGGTTATGCACATGAATTTCGCTCTATACTTGTATTTAAGTTTCAGTTTCATGCACACATTAAAATATAAACTATAAATGGTTGGCCAGAATTTATTGGTAACATTTACCCGAGCCCCCAAAATGGTGGGTAACAACATCAACAGATTAACCGGACTGCTATTAACTGACACCAAACAGTTTTGTTTTCAATATCGGTTATGATTTGATTTTTGCAAAAAATTGCATCTAAAAGAACCGTGCTCACCCCGACGACCTCGCATTCTTAAGATGACAGTTACTTCAATACATGTTAATTAGATCAATAGACATTAATAGGATCAAAAAAACATTTGATTCATCTAAAACAAAATACAGAAAAAGCTTGAAAATTTTTGTGAAAAGAATGGTATTAAATTTGAAGGTGATACACATGTTGCAAACCAATCAAATCTAACAAATTCGACCTATTATAATCATGTTTAAAGTAAGTTTTACGAACTTAAATACTTAGTGTTCAAAAAGTGAAATATAACATCAAAACTAATGGGGTGTTTGTTTAAGCTTATATGTGGGCTTATATGAGCTTGTTTGGTTTCGGCTTATATTCCATAAGCCCCAAAATTTTTGGCTTATTTTGTGACTTTTGGGCTTATATAAGCTTATTATATCATAATAAAATTATTAAGCCCATGATTTTCAAAAGAAATCAGGAAATTGGGGCTTACGAAATATAAGCCGAAATCAAATAAGCTCACAAGTCCACATATAAGGGGTGTTTGGCTAAGCTTATATGCTGGGCTTATAAGCTTATATGTGTTAAACAAGCCTAAACTAAGTGTTTTGCTAAGCTTATATGAGTGTGCTTATGAGCTTATAATAAGGCGGTTTTAATAAGCCCAAACTTTGTGGCTTATTTGAGGAGGGGTGGGCTTATATGAGAATATTACTCCCGTATTAAAAGACTTGTATACCCTCATTTAGTATTTACACCCAATTGACGTTGATGTACTTTTTTTTCATTCTACTTTAGTAATTATGTTAAGGTGGTAAGCCAAACACTTAGCAAGGGCTTATGAGCTCATGATATATATAAGCGATAAGCTGCGTATATAACATAAGAATAAGCCAAATTCATAAGCTTAGCCAAACACACCCTATGTTTAAACAAAAACCCACCTACATACTTTCTTTTTTTTTTTTTTTGGACGGCAATTGTGGCTACATGACCCCTAGCCCAGAAGGCGTAGCGAGCCCAGCCTAGAAGGCAATGGCACCCTTCTCTTTGGAAACCTCTGTCGCCCTAGACAAGACTCGAACTTGAGACCTTGCCTAGGAGGGTAAAACCACCTACCATACTTTCTAACTATAAGAACGCAAGCACTATCATCGAACATATCACAAAGTTGGGGAATAATCTAAACACGTAACACAATAAGGTAGACATGATCCAGTCATCATAAAACATAAGAGATCTAACTAAAGTAAAAGATGGTACCAGCGCTGCAAGAGGTGGGAGGATCTCTTTGAAGATCCTTGAGCTCTTTCAAGATCCGCTTTGAAGCCATCAAGGATAGTATAAATATAATATCCTGCAAACAAATATAAATTACAAACACTAACTTGCTAGTTAGAGATTATAATGAAATGAATTAAATAAAATGATTGATTAGTGATTAGTTACCTTGTAGATCCCTCCCTAACCTCTCTGTCTGTCTGATTCTTTTTTAAGAATAATAACCGGAAGAGGAAAGTCATGGTCTCTGTAGAAATGAGCTTTTATATATTTTTCAAAAGATATTTTTGAAATAAAATATTCAAGTTTATTAATGACGAAATTGCCCGGTCGACAGGATTTTTTACCTTTGATTTGAGAATTCTTATTTTGACCAGTTGCCTAAAACGTGTCGACCTTATGGGACGTCAAGTGTACCAAGTTGCCCAAAAATTTGGCGGCGTTGCCAAAAAATCGTAGTGTTGCGTTGGGCAATTGGTCAAAATAAGAATTTTCAAATCTAAGATTAAAAATCCCTATCGATTTAGCGCAGCTTAGTCATTTTTGAAATTATCACTATTTATTTTGTAACAAAATAAAGAGCTTTATAGATAGTCAAATCTCATAAAAATATACATATCTTATGTTCAATTTCACATAAAAGTATNTCTTTTCTCAAAGTTAAAACTTGGTTTCTAATCACTCATTGGTTACATTTTTTTTTTTGGTTTTAGTGCACCCGCACATGTTTTTTCTTTTGCAATTAATTAGTGTCAAGTTGTCTTGTGAAACCGTGAATTACTAATTAATTTCGTTGTATTTTTTTTTAAAACATTAAACAAGCATGCTTTATTTATTTTTTTTCTTTTTTTTAACAGATATTTCATTTCACACCTCACAAATGGAGGAACATTGAACACAACAAGTTACATTGAACATAACAAGTTAAGTCAAAACAAGACATACACCATAATAGTTGTGACAGCCTACAGCAACACCATACGAGGGTGGGGGAATCACCAGAGTGAGCTTTTGGTAGACACAACCATATGAAGGTGTAGCTTGACAAAAGTACATAAAGTACACAAAACATACAAAGAAGATAAAACTGGGCATCCTTAAAGGAGCCAGACCTAAACCTAACAGATCTAAAGTCGAAACCCAAAGCAGCATCAAGCCATCGATGACGGACCACAATAGATCTGAGCAGAGGAGACCGGAAGGCAACTTATCTGAGCAGAACATCGGTGGCGGCAGCGAGCGACGACAGCGAGCGGCGACAGTTGGGAGATGGCAGGATATGGTGGGTAAGGATGTTTATTTAAGGAAAAGGAAGGTAAAAATTTTTAAAGATAAGGTGGAGATAAGATGGAAGATTTTTTTTTAGAGAGAGGTAGGAGGTTTTTTGTTAGAGAGAGGTGGATACGGTCAAGTTCAACTTAAATGTCCACTTTCTTTCTTAAAAGAGTGTCGACTCAATTTAAACATTGTTCGCTTCATATTATACTTAGAGTGAGACGTGCAAACCGATTAGTGCTCGAAAATAAGTGATCGATAGGATCTTAAACAATCATAGTAATTGAAAAATTATAGATTCACCTCTACTTTTTCATATAATTTTCAAATCCAAGGTCAAAAATCCCCGTCGATTGAGCAACTTGATCATTTTTGCAATTATCCCTACTTGTTTTATAACAAAATAAAGAGCTTTATAGATAGTCAAATCTCATAAAAAGTATCAGTTTTTTTCTTTTTCAATTTATGGTGGCCGACTTAATTTTTGTAAGACAACAAAAAATAAGTCGANAAAAAAAAACATTAACTTGAATTGAAATTCGACCTAATATGAGTACCTTTTAATGTAATTTGACTTTGACTTTAAAAAAGCTTATCATGGTTTATTTCAAGTCTTACGTTTTTAGATTAACGTAGCATTTGGTATGTCGTAATCAAAGGGGAAATGGAAAGGATTATTACGATGGAATGAGAAAATGTTGTTTGTTTAGATTTATGTAATGTAATAATTCATTACAATGAATGACTCATTACACCAAAACCATTCCTTAGGGGCCCCTTACTTTGGAATCAAAATTACATAAAACTCCACCATTAATTAACCATATTAATGAAACTTCTCATCAATAATGGGCATTTTAGTCTTTTTATTATGATTCCATTACGTCTTATCAAACAAACCAAACATGATAAATAATGGTAATGACTCATTATATTACACCACTTATTCCATTACATCGGTCATTCCATTCATTTAAAGTATTTATAAGAGGGAGCTTGATTTAGATTCGAACCCGTTTAGGTTTTGATTTGAGTTTTCACCGAATCGATCCTGAATAGTTCACAAGTGGCATGACTCATATCCATCTAGTTTTGATGAGCAACCTCATTTTAAATTGGTTTTACAAAAAGATTATTTCCCTCCCAACTCTAATCCTTGCAGAATTCAATTTTACTGCAGCTCATTTGATGTGTAGATTGATTAATTGCGAAGAAAAGCACTATGCACATAATCACATATGGTCAAGTTCAACTTAAATGTCCACTATCTTTCTTAAAAGAGTGTCGACTCAATTTAAACATTGTTCGCTTCATATTATACTTAGAGTGAGACGTGCAAACCGATTAGTGCTTGAAAATAAGTGATCGATAGGATCTTAAACAATCATAGTAATTGAAAAATTATAGATTCACCTCTACTTTTTCATATAATTGATTAGTAAGTAATGTTTATCATGGAACTTTGAGTATTGTAAGTACCGGGAAATTGTCGAAGTAAACTTGAATAACAGATGAAGAAAATGTCTCACACATCTTGCGAGGCCTCTACCGGACCGGTTCCTAGTATTTTTCAAAGACAAGGACCGGATGATGGTTTAAGACATGTCCCAGACGCAAAGATTAGCTATAACTCAAAACTCTAGATTATGACTGCTAACAATATAGTTTCGACTTTCGACCCAGCCTCATTGACATCCTAGTCACCCCTCTCGCTTATTGCCCATCACTGTCAGTCACGCTACATCATTGAATGCCCAAATTATATCAACAAACTATGAATCTAATAAAAAATAAAATAAAGTGTCGTTAGTATGCCCACATAGTAGAACAATTCAAGANATGAGCAACCTCATTTTAAATTGGTTTTACAAAAAGATTATTTCCCTCCCAACTCTAATCCTTGCAGAATTCAATTTTACTGCAGCTCATTTGATGTGTAGATTGATTAATTGCGAAGAAAAGCACTATGCACATAATCACATATGGTCAAGTTCAACTTAAATGTCCACTATCTTTCTTAAAAGAGTGTCGACTCAATTTAAACATTGTTCGCTTCATATTATACTTAGAGTGAGACGTGCAAACCGATTAGTGCTTGAAAATAAGTGATCGATAGGATCTTAAACAATCATAGTAATTGAAAAATTATAGATTCACCTCTACTTTTTCATATAATTGATTAGTAAGTAATGTTTATCATGGAACTTTGAGTATTGTAAGTACCGGGAAATTGTCGAAGTAAACTTGAATAACAGATGAAGAAAATGTCTCACACATCTTGCGAGGCCTCTACCGGACCGGTTCCTAGTATTTTTCAAAGACAAGGACCGGATGATGGTTTAAGACATGTCCCAGACGCAAAGATTAGCTATAACTCAAAACTCTAGATTATGACTGCTAACAATATAGTTTCGACTTTCGACCCAGCCTCATTGACATCCTAGTCACCCCTCTCGCTTATTGCCCATCACTGTCAGTCACGCTACATCATTGAATGCCCAAATTATATCAACAAACTATGAATCTAATAAAAAATAAAATAAAGTGTCGTTAGTATGCCCACATAGTAGAACAATTCAAGATTTTGAAAATGGGAACCATTGATTAATTCAAGATTTTGAAACTCGACTGATTCTAACTTTGTGCAAACTGAGACTGAATCCTACAAGTAGGGGTGTCATTCGGGTCGACGCGACCCGATAAGCCTCTATCGGGTCAGGTCTATCAGGTTTTCGAAAAATAAAAATTAACCCGCAACCCGACCTGATAAGGAATCGGGTTTGGGTCTATCGGGTTTATCGGGTTATCAGGTTATCGGGTTAGACACTTAATCAAGCTCAAAATGTTGGTAAAAAAATTCACTACTACTACTATGACATGCTAAATGATGTAAGATCCGTTTGTATTTCACCATTTCAGTAACTTACTAACAGTAAGCATTTTCACTAATTCACCAATTCACCATTATAACGTGCTAACTGGTCTAAGATCAAAATATGTATAAAAAGATAAATCACCAATTCACCATTTCATCATCATAAAATGCATTCAAGTAAGCATGAAAAAATAGAGCAGTATGTACAAAAAATAGATTCACCAATTCACCATTTCACCATTTATAATTTGCTAGCAAGACTTTTTAGTCCAAATAGAAACTTAAACTAACAAAAAAGATGACAAGATTTTTCAAGTTTTCAAGCAAATATTAAGCCTAAAATGTATCCAATACAGTAGCTAGTAGCTATCAGTTCCTTTTCACAAAAGATAGATCAGTAGCTAGCAATTCCTTTTCACAAAAGATAGATCATTTCACTACAGACCTACAGTAGCTTGCAAATTCCATTCAAAAATACAGTAGCCACATTCTTCATTTCATTACAAAAGCTTGCAAACTCAATTCTTTTTCACAAAAGATGGGTCATAATACAGTAGCTACATTCTTCATTCTTCAACATTCATTCTTTTAATCTTGTTTAGAACTAGCACCTTCTTGCTCCATCAACTCTACATAAATTGATATCAAGATAAGCAATGACAGATAAAAATGTCTACATTTCATAAATATTAAAGATAAAAATGAACATACCTTTTTCCATTTGTGCTATTATATCCTTAATATAATAATGGGTTTTATCGGGTTAGCGGGTTAACCCGATAACAAACTTGCTAAAACCCTAACCCGACCCGATAAGATTATCGGGTCTATCGGGTTGACCCGATAACCCCGATAAGGTATATTGGACCCGAATCAACCCGACCCTATAAGACCCTATAAGGTCTTATCGGGTTCGGGTCGACCCATATGACACCCCTACCTACAAGGACCAGTCCCAACCACGCAACGTGACTAGTTCTTGTGTTCATCTCTATGACAGATAGTACAAAATATCATACAGAAAATTACTATGTGCCCATCAAATTGAAGCGGAAAAAACAAGAGTGCAAATGAACATAAATGTTTCTTGAAGGCAAATCTTCCTGATATGATAAATGAAACGCATAGGAGGGAACTTTGTTACCTTTCCCATATTTAAAGTCTATCTTACAACAGTCAATTAACTTAATTAGCAAATTTTTCATTCATACATTTTTTATAAAACAATAAAGTAGAAACAACCACAACAGGGAAAGGAGCCCTTTGTTCCTTTCTGGGGTCATACACCACAGAGACTAACCCATGGCATACTTTTGAGTCCAGCTCCTAGCCGTTGTCTCGTACTTGCTCCTGTCTGTCTTGTACATGTGAGCAATCTCAGGCACCAAAGGGTCATCTGGGTTTGGGTCAGTCAACAGGGAGCATATCGACAGTAGAACCTAATAATAATGTCAAGCTAAAAGTCAGTACCGATTTAAAAAAAAAAAAAAAAAAAAAGACCACATCCATTCTATAAAAGTGAATTGTAGTAGTTGCAAATTTGGATCCATATACTTTTAGAGCGAAGGGAACCATATACTTTTAGAGCGAAGGGAACCATAACGCTGGCAAGGCGTTATGGTCTAGCTGGCATGAAATCAACGCCATTGAAGTGATGTTATCCATTCCGAGGGTTCAAGCGTTGAGCTCGCGTTATGTTCTACGTTGCTCTAGCAACGTACGTTGGAACGCAGAAACGGCCAAAAAACAATTTACAAACACACCCCTGGTGGTTAACTGGTATATGATTTATGTTTGTGTGTGTATTTAAGTGTGTGTTGGTTTGTGTTTGTGGGTTTCTGTTTGTGTGCGTGTTTAAGTGTGTGTGAGCAGAGAAGAGGAAGATGATGAGATCTGTTTGTTTGTTTTTTTTGCTTGGCTGTAAACGATGGTATGGCATGGGCCGGAATATTGGCCCAAATAATTTAACAATTTGTAACNTTGCTCTAGCAACGTACATTGGAACGCAGAAACGGCCAAAAAACAATTTACAAACACACCCCTGGTGGTTAACTGGTATATGATTTATGTTTGTGTGTGTATTTAAGTGTGTGTTGGTTTGTGTTTGTGGGTTTCTGTTTGTGTGTGTGTTTAAGTGTGTGTGTGAGCAGAGAAGAGGAAGATGATGAGATCTGTTTGTTTCTTTTTTTTGGTTGGCTGTAAACGATGGTATGGCATGGGCGCGCACACACACACACACACACACAACCTGCCAAAAAGTGGTGTTATTGGGTGTTATGATTACTAGGTGTTTTTTGGTGTTATGTTATTTGGTGTTGAAATGATGTGGCGCTGACGTGGCACCAAAAACTTGGTGTTAACATGTTACTACACCCTAGCCTCTTAGATTGACGTGTTGATTTTGGGTTATGCTATACTGTAAATCTAAAGGGTCAAACAGGGGAAACAATTGGCAAAAATTATTGAACGGGTCAAGGGCTTGACCCAAAGTATATTTTCAATGCATAAAACATTTCATAAATCATTGTTTTAGAGAATTAGATTATTGCTAAAACAATACAATCTGAAATTTAATCATGACATTATTTATTTATAAATTACTTAAGTTTAGGTTAAAAGTGTTTCAGTCAATATCAACCCATTCTAAAAACTGCTTGTTTGAACCATCACCCAACCTGCCAATTTTGCCACCTCGGATCAAGCCTTGCCTGGAACATTTTAATAAGACAGTATTTATATGAAGCACTAACCATTTTTCTTATAAGTAGCATTTATATGAAGATGATAAATAGAAAACATGATAGCTAGATAATTTTGATCGATACGATAAGCAACAGAAATGGATCTATCCACGCAATGGAAGATAACAAGTGACAAAGAACCTATTAAATGATGTTTGGTACTCAAGTAAACTTGAAGTGCTAAAATGCTAACCTTCGAAATCGTGAGAGCTGGGCTCCATTGCTCCTTCAAAATATCAAGACAAATGCTGCCATTGCTATTGATGTTCGGGTGGAATACCTTTGTCCTAAAAGCCACCTTTAAAAAGACATACATGTACGTTAAGCAACAAATAAAGAATTAGATAGAAAAACTGAAAGCTTTCCATATAAATTCTGCATGCTTCTAATTCAAATTACATACAAAATTTCGTCCTGTAAACAAAATTCTTTTTAGTTTTATCACACTATTATAGTCAACAGAGATGTTCTTGCGGTTCAAGCATTCACAAAAAAGAGTAAAACTTAGCACATTCCAAGAGAATATTCATCAAAGTGAAGAAGTTGATTCTTCAAATATCTAAAAGATCTGAGCACGTAAGAAGACTGATCACCACATCTACATACAGAAACAATGCAGCCAACAATTTACCTTCGGGGGCTTAAATGGATAATCTGGAGGGAAATGAATAGTAACTAGAAACACTCCACCCGAATAAGGACTGTCGGGAGGACCCATAATGGTTGCTTGCCAGTGAAACATATCTTCTGCCACTGGGCCTAAAATCACACATTACAAAATTATGTAAACAAAAAAACCAGTGTTTTCACTTCGCTTACAATAAAGATCCATAAAAGTTCAAAAATACTCCGCCCATAAAACTTTTCACCAGGAACATAACGACAGAGGGTTTATAACGAAATTTTCAAAACTAGCTCATAGTTATCGGTGTTTGGCTCATAGTTAACGGTGTTTATTGTATAATATTGATCAAGTTTTTTACATAGTTTATTTTAACTGCTTCTTTAAACCTTCTATCAGATCAAATTTCACCATGCGTAACTTTCAAACATATATATTTATGCACATTAATTCTTAAACCCTAAGTTACAAGTCAGTCTAAAGTTCACTTCTTGTATCTATGCATCACTAATAATCACATCCACCAATACTACCATATCCAGCTACTTAAAAAGGAACGAAAGAAGGGGGGCTGAGGAGTTGATGAGACAACACAATTCGGGTGTTAATTTCTATTCCAAATTCAGATGCTACATTTGGGCAGTGCAGTTTACATCTTTTAAGGCAATGTGAAGACATGTATCTTTCAAAAGATATGGGTGGCACTCATGCCAAAAAAAAAAATTTGATCGCAAAGGATCCCAAATAACGTCATGCTTTAGCCTTTATGAAAAGAAAGTTAAGAGGCTTGCTAATATACATGGGCCTCATTTCACTTAGCATGCTTATCAAAGTAAATCTAAACGACCAAAAAGTATATCCATCTTGCTCTTTCTAAAATAGAGTGAGCCTAGCACCATGGGAAAGATCTAGAGAGCGACTTTCCAACAACACGATCACTTACTATCTTTTCATGAAAAAGACATCTAACTTACAAGCTAGAACCATCCGAAAAAACGAAAAAAACAACAAACCTCCATCACCATGTATCAACATTCCCTAACCACCATTCCACATAACTTCCGATATTTTCACTCCGATGTATCAACATCCACACATATCTTACAACTACAAATCCCAACTTACATTATGAACATCACGTCACGCCAAACAATTCATAAACTATCAAAAATTACACGGGTAAAGTCTATAAATAAATACAGTAACATGGTCATTTTAGTGTTACATTATGAATAATTTACTTTCTTAAATACCGATACGAATAACTTACTTTCAAATTTCGTCCCAATATGACCAACTTTGCTGACGTGACACGTCAGCAAAGTTATTCATATTTATATTGATACGAAATTCGAAAGCACGTTATTCGTATCAGTATTTAAGAAAGTAAGTTATTCATAATGGAACACCAAAATGACCATGTTATTTATTTATAGACTTTACCCAAATTACATAATCACCCACATAGATAAAAACATAAAACAAAACATAGCATATAACAAATGAAACACAAATTTTATTAAAATAACATAAAAACGTAAGATCTAAAAAGAACAAATATATACCATACCAGCACTACAAGAGGTAGGAGGATCTTTTTGAAGATCCTTAAGTTCTTTCAAGATCCGTTTGGAAGCCATCAAATCCTGAAAATTTATATAAAAAAAGAAAACCCCAACAAAATTAGGTAATGAAATTTGGATTAATAGATCTAAAAATGGGTGTTTGGATTGGTACCTATGAAGATCCTCAACCTCAAAATATGATTAAATTATTATTATGTGAATATTGGGGGAGATTATTAGGTATAGATATATGGGTTTTATATGTATTTAGATTGATAATAATTTGATGAAAAAGATGAATGAAGAGATATTCTTTTGTTTGATGGTGGGGTCTTTTTGGTTTACTGGTTGGATTCCACAATAATTGAATTTTCTAAATTTTGGTTAATTAGATTCTAAGTTTTGGATTAAATAACAATTTAGTTTAGTTTTGTTGATTATTGTTTAAGCAGCCGTGAAAACGAGTAGAGTCGAGCTTGAGCCTGACAAAGCTTTAGTTCCGCTCGTTTATAATAGAGCTCAAGCTCGTTTCGAATACTGTACTTTAGCATGAGCTTAGCTCGTCACAAATTTATTAGTTTGGGCTCGACTCATCTGACTCTTTTTTATGGCAAGTTGAGTGAAATAAAGATCGAATCAAACATGGTTTGTTAAGCACCCTAAGCACGAGCTCGTTTTAATTTATTCGTATATATTTTTAAGTTTTGTTTAGGCTCGTGAGCCTAAGCAGTCTTTATATATAAAGCTCGGACTCGAGCTCGATTATTAGATGGGCCCGACTTAGGATCATGCTCATTTAAGCTCGATTCCTTTTCGAGTTTTTACCAATCTGATCCCAAGCTTTCACGAGCGTGTTAGCTTGTTTCCACCCCTTGTTAGGGGTTAAGGATGTTATTAACAACTAAGGTTCAAAATGTATGTTTAGACAATATACAATATCCAAACAAAATAAACCGACATAAATGAGTCATGCAATAATGACGATTAGGCTAGTAATATCAACACAAATTTTTTAGAAAGTCAACGATATTATAGAACTCACAAAAGAACAAAAATACAAAAAAAAATTTATTTTACCTCAATTAATCAAGCAAATTAAGTGAAAGATGAGACCCAATAGATCAAAATACAGATACACAAGACCAAAACTAATCCAAACAAATCCTAATCCTACACTAAATTGACACATGATGTAAACTTAAAACATAGTACCAAACAAATCTCTACTAACCAATCAACTTATGTTGACCCACAAGAGATATGATAACTCCCATGAAGCCACAAACACTTTGACAACACTTTAATGCATATATGTGATTCTTGATATGTGTTAATCAAAAGTATGCGTGTAAATCCTATTTTACTTCGCATCAAGGTAAAAAGGTTCAGTCAAATATAGTATAGTGTGGTCTATGTTGGTACAAGGTTGTGGAAATAAATTCATTTCGGATTTGCCGTATATTGACCATAAAAAAAGTAAGATGTAATTATTGGTTGTATAATGTGGGCTGGAGCTCTTTTCTCACGTGAGGATATGTTAGCTAACCTAGAAAAGCCTTTCATTCAAAGTTCTCCAACAATATACTGTAACAAATTAGGCTAGTGACAGTGGCAACCCATATTGCATCATCTTTTCGGCTGCCACCTCAGCTTTCTCTCTCCTCAACCCATATTCACCTCTGTCATTACAGTGGCAACCCATATTGCATCATCTTTTTTTTTTTTTTTTTTTTTTTTTTAAAAAAAAAAACCATTTTTAACACAAACACAAATTTTATTAATAAAACATAAACATTACATAAACGAAACGATACGGAATTATACAACTAAAAATTAAACGTAAACATTACACGACAACACATAACATAAACACGATACGGAAAACAAATAAAACACGATACGGAAAATACTTAACATAAAACACCATTACGGCTGGTCTGTTTCCCATGGATGTGTGTTTTTCAGAATGAACCACACATGTTGATAGTATATCCCTCTCCCATAGCGTTCATAATAAATTCGGTTTGCGTTGCTGAGACGACAAGGGTCTTCACTTGTACGCAGCAACTCTTTGTAAATAGCATTATATCTATAACATTCAAGGTTGATTCTTTTCCATTGAGCCATAATACTCATTTTATTACGGTTCTCACCATTAGTCTGATCATTGAACCTTTGTGTAACAGCATTCCAAAAAGAACGTTCATTTCTTAGGTCCCTAGATTCGCTAACAGCAAGCCATACGTTAGCTAGCAAGCTTTCTTCTTCCATTGACCAAAGATTATTCATTGTGAAATGATTTAGAAGTGAAGTGTATGCTTTAGAAAGTGAAGTGTATGCAAAATTGTATGATAATGTATGCTTTATATAGGGGTGTATAAACGTTTAAAATTCAAATACATGGGCGGGATTGTTTTGAACATTTAAAATTCAAACGTTTAAAATTTCAAATTCAAATTCAAAGGCGGTTAAATGTTTAAATTTTCAAATTCAAAAAAAAAACGTGTGTAATAAACATTTAATATTCAAACGTACACAACGTGTGGAATTCAAATTCAAATTAAAAAACGTGTGCAATAAATTCAAGAGCGGGATAAATTTATAATTCAAATCCAAACAACGGCCCTATAAATACCCATTCCTCATGTGCTCACAATACACCTCCAATTCACACACAAATCATACATACTTCACAAACAATTCTATCAAAACAATGTCTCATAACAATTCTCCAGATAACGAGTCAGTTTACAACACCCCACCCGAAGATCTTTTCCCAGTTTTCCCATACGACAATGAACCACAAAACAATCAACCACAAGATTTGTTTCCCGTCCGTCATAATATGACAATGCACACCACAGACACTCCACCGGAGTTTCTTTTCCCGACCGGTAAACAAATCCACGGGCAAACAAATCTCACCCCACTACAATCCACCGAAAACAATCCAACCCCCACTACACATCTCCGCAAACCTTTCCACGTCATTGAAATGATGAAGAATTGCTTGAGGAAGGTGTGCCAAGAAGGTGATACGTGTTGCAAAGGCAATGAAGAGACGTGAGGCAAGGGAGCGTGA
>LBNU01015147.1:4464-33070 GCA_014162995.1 Artemisia annua | reverse complement strand
CACATCAACCAAGCATTCCAAGAGACATTAACCTTAGAAGCCCGATAATTCAACCAATTAAAAGAAAACATAACAATCATATCAAAGATATCACTTCTACGAATCGGTTTGTTGTTAAACAAAACCGAGTTTCTATGACGCCAGAAAATCCACAATGAAGCATAAGCGATGGACTCTAAACATCTTCTCCGATTTCGAGAGTTTGGATTAGAATCCACCCAAACAAACAAATCAGCTATAGAAGTTACAGAAGGCCAAGCAAATCCACACCAAAGAGAAATTTTCAACCAAACCTCTTGAGCCAGGTCGTATCCAATAAAACGATGAGATGTAGTTTCTACTGACTGGTGACAGATTGGACAGATCAATGATTCGAGCTCAAAACCTCGAAGAGAAAGATTATGACGAGTTGGAAGTTTATCAAGAAACAAACGCCAAATAAATATGTTCACTTTACGAGGGATATAGTTAGACCATCTCGTAGCAAGAATACCAGACGACAATGTATTATTATCAATGTGGGCTCTCGTGCTACTCACCAAAAAATCGCCAGACGAATCTAAACTCCACGAAAACTTATTCATATCATTTGAAAGGTGCATATTCTGTAGCAAATCAAGAATGTTGAAGTTGTTCTTGTTCTGCAATGGTGTGAAAGGTGAGGATGAAAGGTGAAGGGTGATGGGTCACACGCACTGCCTCAACCTAAAAACAATATTCTTCATCACACAACCATACCACACCTGTTGGCCCCACAAAACGCTCCGCTCCCTCACAAACTCACGTTTAGCACCAAAGGTGTTGGCGTGCGCTACACCGCAACCCCTTTGGCACACGATGCGGTGTGGTAACATGCTATGGCGCAAGTCATTGGCTTTGACGTAGGCATGTTTGAGTGATCGAACTGGATGCTACTAGCAACAAGGTTTTTAACACGTTATTAATGTATGAAGTATGAACTCACGTTCAATTTTTGTGCAGTTCTATTTCTAAACTATATATTACTAATAGATTTGTTTATTCAAGACATTTTATTAAGAAATCAGTTGTTTATAAATGTAATATATTTGAATTAATTAAACACAACAACAATGTTGCTACCCTATCTCTAAATTTAAAATAAACCATGAAAGCTAGAAAAATAAATCATACCCGTTAGAGAAAAAAGCTAAAAATCTCACCTTTTTTTTCAAAAATTGTGTAGAACGCATGTAAAAAGGTAAGGAATATAAAAAAGAAAAAGAATGTAGAGAAAATGAGGTTTAAAAATGGGAAGTTTTGAATTGGGAAAGCTGAGACAAGTCAAAAGCAGTACTTAATTTTTAATTTAAAGTAAAAGGAGTTTGGAAGTAGCAGCACAAAAAACAGAGCTTTTACTTTTTGTTTGTTTCTTTGTTAACTTTTTGGTTAATGTTGGATGCTCAAGAATGTCCTCTGGAAGAGCAATGCAGAATAATAGTACTGCCATCTTGGTGAAACCGATTACTCGTAATTATTTTGTCTTGATCATTAAAAACATAAATACATTTTCTTTCTGATATTACCTTTTTCAGTTTTTCTTTAACATACAAAACCAATTTCGTACAGTACTTTTAAATTTAAAACAATCTTTCCTGAGATTTGTAAGAATTGTTAGGGGTAGCCCTAGTGATTAGTGCCCCTTTAAGCAGCTTTTATTCACTCTATAGTCTATACAATGGAAAAAACAGTTTTTCTTCTTCTTCTTCATTCGTATTTTTGTCTGTTACTCTCTCCGACTCAAAATTATTATCAGGATGCAAGAATTATAAAATTTAATAAAAGTGAGACCACTTTTCTTTTCATTTACTCAAAAAGAATATTCTCCTATTGTATTCTCTAGTTTTTTACTTAAAAAGAAAAGTAGACAATTAATTTGAGACATCCTAAAATAGAAATGTGGACAATAAATTTGAGACAAAAGTAGTAATACTTTTAATTTATCAAATTTTATATATTTTATTCCTAACTTTCAGTTATGTAGTTTTATGATAAAAACAAAATTATAAAAACGAAAGAATAAAAATAAACAATAAAGTGAGGGATGCCAATATCTCTTTAAAGGGGTATGTATAACCGATCCTTATACCTACACGGCTACATTAAAACCTTTATAAAGTAATATTCGATAAATCAATAACCTCGATAAAATTAATAATTTGTTCAGTCCCAANGTAAAGATGAGAATTGATTTTTATATTATTAAGGGTATAACAAGAATTCAATAATAAAAGTTTACAATTAATTCAGTTATAATGAAATTGAGCAAAATATGACAAATGTGACGTTTGAATTGGATATACATGCAGTATATGTCATTATAACCCTAAAATTTTAATATATCAATTCTTTAAAAAAGGTTATTGAAAACTTCTACTAAAAAATATCATATAAGTTGTTATTTATCTCACACGAATGGTGGCCATTTGAGAGGAGGGCCCTTGCAAGGTGACAATACAAGTCTCAAACATGAAACAACCCAATTGTTCTTGTTCTCAACCACTCTTCTTTTTTAAATAGAATTTTTTTCTTTTCATGATTAAGATACACATGTTTGTAATCATTGTTCACTATTTTATTACATTATGTAAAGGAGACCATACTAAATGAGGTTATTGTGGTGTTTTAAAATTAAAAGGTTAATCCCTCTTATATAGAGTTATAGTTGAGTAATTATTGCTGCAAATATTTGGGAATAATTACAGACATACAATCATTTTGAAATATAGTTTTGTGGCCACAACCAATATTTTAATGGTCGGGTTGACTCGGTAGCTAGGTTGAGCTGGTTAAACCAGAAAACGTGATGGTTACTGAAAACCAGTTTAAATGTTGGGTGAATCGTGAACCAATAACTCTGCCGAATTACTAAAAAGCTAAAAACGGATTTTGAACACATTGGCTAACTCCGAGAATTTTCTTATGATGTAACCTTGCAAGAAAATAAATAGTGCAAAGCTAGTCATGATAAACCAAGTCTAAAACACCTTAGAAGATTTGCTGAATTATTGGCACAATGTTTCTTTTCATCACAGTGTTTGGATAAGGTGATTGCACCTTCTACGATTATAAAACGAAATGAATATTCCTGATAAACAAATATTTTAGATGACTAGTTGTGAATCCCAAAATCATATATGTATCGATCATTAACAGCAAACATTCTATATTTTTAAGCCTATATGAGATTATGAAAACTACTATAGGTGATACTATAAGACATGTTCAATGTTCACATATCGGAACACATTTTTCTGTTACCTATTATACCTCGCTCCGGCAAGATAGAGTATTGTTATTGTAAATCAAGTATTAATAAATAGTACTAACATTCATATCTATATCTAAACAAGTTCCCGCATATGCACAAATACAGAAATAGTTATGGTTTAAAGGTTGAATATCTTAAATGCATGTTTACACCATATGCAAGGTCGTGTCTAACATTTTTTTTGAACGGCATTTTATTAAGGGCTAGCAAGGAGCTAGAAAAATTACAAAATAAAAGAACTAGGATTTTTAATCCAAGAGTTCCATTCAAAGTTTAAACTACAATGATTAGAACACCAACTAAAAGACAACTTAACAATGTCATCGAAAAGAAAATCAACCCGAGGTAACTCGCTTCCAAACAGGACTTGATTACGGAATTTCCAAATAACCCACCAAGTGATATAACAAACGCCTTCTAAAACATCCTTACCATGTTTAGTAACACGAAGATTGAATAACCAAAGAAACCAGTCTTCATAAGAGGAAAAGTCTTGATACTCTAACTCCCACCACCGAGTGACCTTAAACATAAATTGACGAGCCAAATGGCAGGCAAAAAAAAGATGCGAAGTTGATTCCACAGCCACACTACAAATAAGACATAAAATAGATGGAATTTCAAGCCCACGGAGAGAAAGCTTTAACCTTGAAGGGAGCTTATCCAAGGAGACTTTCCATGCAAAGATGTTAATCTTGATTGGGATATCTTTACCCGTCGAGTATAAGAATCAGCCTTAGGAAGAAAAGAATCATCAATAAATTCACGAGCCGATTTAACCGAGAAAACACCCGAAGAATCCAACCTCCAAGTCCATCTATCGTTAGAATTGTGAAGAATAACCGAGGTCGTGTCTAACATTACTGTGTTGTGAATCGTAGTTTTGCTCATCTCAACATATGTTATCATTGTATATTACTTAGAAAAAATTATGTTTATGTATTATGGTACCAAATGAGTGTTACTGTACAATTTTTATTTACTGTCTTGTGAATCGTAGTATAAAGTTTTGATACAGTATGACTTGTAAGAATATATAGAAAGTAGGAAAACTAGTTAGGATATGTCATATATTATTGTTAGCAGACATATATCAACAAATCAGAGTGGCGCAGCGGAAGCGTGGTGGGCCCATAACCCACAGGTCCCAGGATCGAAACCTGGCTCTGATATAAAAGAGTGGCTTCCGTATCTTTTTTTTTTTTTTTTTTTTCTTTTGTACACAAATGGTCCTTGATTCGATATCTTAATAGCTATGCTAAATTTAACTTCAATGATATGCAAGGAACTAAAATCTTGTTTTGTTTACATACAGTTTAGTAGTTTACACCTATGATATTTTCAGCAAGGAAAAAAAAAAAAAAAAAAACCGACACGTACATCTGTCTAAATAGTCATCAAATAATTTCTTACTCGACAAGACTTATAGTGAAACACCACTTTGTATCTAGATCTTACGATCTTATTGTTTTCAGAGTGATGGAAGTGCTGAAAGCTCTAAGCGACCTGTCCATTCTTCTCCTGGTTTCAACTTAATTGGCTTCTCAACAGCAGCCCCGTCTACACAAATTGTTTGTCGATACTCTTCATCGCCCATGTCTTGAATTGTCCGTGCTTTCTTCTCCCAGGGATTCCAAACCACTTTTAACCAAATTTACAGTCCTTATTAAATGAAATTTGAGATATATGATTATGAATTGTGTAGATAAGTAAGTGTATGTACCAGCATCAGGAAGACCTTCTTTTCGTATAACAAATGTTCTCCTCTTTTCGTGATCAAACACTCCGACCATATGAGGAGAACCAACGTAGACTCGATCCACCTGCATGATGATAGTTGGTTACATTACATAGCTATTTATTAGGAAAGAACCTATATAGTTTCGTTTTATAAAGAACCTACTTATTTTTCTAATTTGTCTATTTATAAGAAAACGTCATTTTTGAGTTTAACCTCTGTTTCAAAGGTGAGAGCGTCTCCTTGTTCCGTGAAGCGTTCTTTATGGTGTAGATTGTCAAGATAATCGAGCGTTTCCAAACCTTCTACTCTAACTTCACTGATATCTGACACCAAGAAATACGTGTGATATGCAATGGAGAAACTAAATGCCTTACAACCGATGTTTCTTATGCGAGATATCAACTTCAGAGCTCCATCACATGTTAACAGGACCCTAAGCCGAAACTCAAAACTGCAATGAACAATATTATGATATTAATCTACACTTGTCCAAAATCACCGTTACAATAGAAAATCAATGAGGAGATAAAAAAATGTTACCTATGAGGCCAAATCCTCATATCTTCTTCAGACGGTTTGAGTAACAAGTCGATAAAGGCTTTCCCGTCACATTCATTACGATGGAGAGGAGGAGGATTGTAGTCTATTTCCCATATTCTGTTTCGGGCAAATCCATGTTGCTCAAGAGAACCACGATTTCCAAACTTCAAAGATATGCATAATAAAATCGTACACAAGTAAGATTTTGCAACACAAACAAGTCAATTCCTTATGGCGACTGACTAATTCAAGCGACAGTAAAATTGTTTGGCAACTTCTTTTTTCTATTTGTTCTCGTAGTTCATTTGTTGGTTTATACTGTCATTAAGATCCAAATATATATTTTCAAGAAACATGTGAATTAAGATCATAAAATACCTGCGGAAAGCAAATGGGGATTCCTGCTCTAACTGCTGCAGGTGGCTTCGAGTTTGCCTAACAAACATACATATTTTTAAATATCATTAACTTTCAAATAACGACTTATCAGTTTAAAGTTTACAAATGTGTAAGTCATAATAAGTTGTCACCTTGCTACTTCGGAACAACAATTCTTCACCACGTTCGTTTTTCCAAGAAAGAACTTGACCTCCATGCAAACTGACCTAAACAACCCAGGAATGTTCTTTA
Source organism: Artemisia annua (assembly GCA_014162995.1). Classification (NCBI taxonomy): domain Eukaryota; kingdom Viridiplantae; phylum Streptophyta; class Magnoliopsida; order Asterales; family Asteraceae; genus Artemisia; species Artemisia annua. The sequence goes on along the minus strand of LBNU01015147.1, from coordinate 26,870 downwards.
GTTGGGCTATTCAATGTGTTTTCTTGATTCGCACACACGATTATTTGGTGCATAGAGTAAACAGGAAAAGAGACTCAGAATTTGGAAATAAAAGAAGATGAGGTTTAGGCGTTTAAGTGTTTGAGTAAACGCTAGCTCGTTTATATGTTTTTGGATCTCGTTTAATCTGAACGTATGAAATAAAAATGAAAAATGTAATACAATAAACAATAACCTGTGCTGTAAACCCTCGAGGGTTCTGAAGTGTAACAAGATCAACACCATTCTTATCTTTCGTTATTTTAACTGCATCTTTTGCAGACTGGTCTCGTACTAACGAAGAACAGTTCATCTTAGGCATGTAAATTTATGATAAAGTAACCAAGCAAATGTAAATTTATGATAAGGAACAGTAGCAACAGTTTGAAGACATTTATACCCAATTGAAAACTTATGTACAAAATGCATATGTGAATGTGTACTTTTGCATTGAAGGGGATATCTTTCTTGTGACTTCCAAGCACATTTCTTGTGAATTTTTACCTACATCTCAACTACCAAAACTCATGGCTTGTAAAATTTACCAGCCTCCTGGAAACCAGATTCATCAATACCATGTCTTATCTTTTTCTTGAACCATAGTAGAAAAACACCTTTTTTGACTTAATTTATGGCAAAAATTGGTAAAACGGCTGTGGAATTTATTTTTTCTTCCAGACTGCTAATGCATTGCTAGTATTCTATATCCATTTGCTCACAAAAAAGTAACTTACATACACAACAGCAATATTGGAATTTATAGCAAGCAAGTTGTCTGGGTCCTTGGATACATTCCAAACAAACAGTATCATCCTTTCATAAGCAGTAAACTTTTTTTAGATGTGAAACTTTAAACCGAAAGAAACTACGAAAAACGACCTTTGGTCCACCGAATTAAAACTGTTTACATAAGACAGCCCACATAATACGCTCGGGGATATTGTTTTTGTAGTTGTGGCCACTGCACAAACAACTGATCAACCACGCGTAATTTGTAAAGAAGCAAGCCACTCAACGATAATCTTTTGACTCTTGCGATACTCTCTATGTAAAAATTATATGACCATCTGATTCCAAACACCTGAAGTTGCAGATATAACGAAATCATTACAATAGTCAACGAGCGCAAAAACACAAAATTTGACTTGACATATAATTGAAGTATTCAAACCTTGAAAATAAACGCGATTGCACATATGGGAACACATGTCCCGGGACCGTTGCATAAAATCTGCATAAAGAATATGAAATGTCATAAAGAAAACTTTACACATACGAAAAGAAGTACTACGTAAGAGATAACAACAAAGATAGCAGTACCACTCGGGGTCTGATTTTGATCATGAGCCACAAAGCATGACCTAAAGCAAATAATGTTGTCCCAACTGAGGTAATATAAGATTGACCCACTTCACGGCTTCTATATGTCTGCAAAAACTCGGTAGCTTTTGGCCCCTGCAAACTTGTTGGTACCATTTTGTGCCACAATTTGGCTTCAGTCAGAAAATAAAAAGGGTAATACAAAAGTTGTAGACCACTACATACAAACTACAGATATCGTGCAAAATTCGAATGGATCTAAGAAACAATAATATAATAGTCAATAGTGTAATGTTTTTATTGCTGTACAAAGAGAATATATATAGTGTTTTTGATCTACCTTATCATCTAAGGTGTCCTCAAAAACTCGAGCCTTCAGAAGACTCATGTTATCCGTTGCTGCAGCAATATAAAATCTTGGAGCAAATCGATCTTTATGCATAACAGACAACAGATTAATCATCTCTGCTGTGTGCCCCCCTACACCAAAACAAAAACGGGGAAAAAAAATTCCCACATTCAACATAGGTAGCATGGTTTGACTCTATAGGGTTATCAGTTGACTTCCCAAATGAAGACTTTCAGGGTAAACTAGTCAAAATGTCTGTTTTTTTAGGGAAGGAATAAGAAATGCATGTGTCGAAGCACACCTGAACCCAACACGATGAGGGTACTTAATTGTTTCTGAGAAGTGTTAGGGATCCGTTTGTTACTCTGAGATATGACATACAGAACCCGGACCATGAGTAGCATTGTAGTTATAACAACAACCAGAAGAACAGAAACAAATTCCACCATTTCAGCTAAAATATGTGTTTATGTGCTATGTATGTTACCTGCATGGTTGCATCACATTAGTTTATAGTAATATATATAAGGTGCAACGACAAAATCTAAAACATTGGTAACCAAACATCTCTAAATCAAAGAATTGTGGTTTTATAAGAGGTGAATGGTAAACACATAGCACAACCAACACACTATTACTTATTTTAGTTCCTAAGAAGTATATATCTTTTAGCTAATCAAACATAAATGACTGACAAATTTTTATAGCTACGAACTTATAACTCTGAAGCCTGCCACACATAACGAAGTTTTGAACTTTTGATACTTGTTTATAAAAATTACGGGTCCAAATGGGACAAGTTCAACCACAAGACAAACATCACACTCATCATTAGGGCTGTTTATATAAAATGGCAAAATAAGGTATAGCGGTCCAACTAAGACTACCATAGGCCTACTTGATGTAGAAAACTAGAAACTCGCAAAACTTGCTGAAAATTTCTTAAAACACTTATGTGGCTATTGCTTGCGGGATTGGAGGTGAAGACAAAACCAACTTTACAAGAGAAGTATTCTTTCTGCCTCAACATTCCCGAATCCACCTCTATTAAAAAACAGACACACATATACTTGAGATGAACATGATTAAAATCCGTTGTGTGGTTAATATGAGATACATCACACTTGTTACATCGCAAATTACCTAACGACACCCTCAAAAGCCAAAAACTAATTAAAGTTGCCCTTTTCTAGCATTTCGATCCAAAAAAAATGGTATTGTACACTCAGAATCACATACTAGTGTTTGAAGATTTGTCTACATGTTTGGTCCAAGTGGCAGCATGAAGTAGGCAGAGACCAGCATTAGTTACTAGATGACATGCCAACCTCACCATTTTTGTAACAAAAGGTCTTCTTATATCTATCTTGTAACTATATTTTCTCAACTGAACAAACCTCATTTGATCGGGAAAACTTATAGATCATAAACTTTAAAAGTTGCAACAGTCATTATGATTTCTAAGCAACATAACATATCCGCCATGAAAAGTGAAAACTAAACTAAATCCTAAACCAGTTCGGTGTTTCATATACACAATGAGTACATGGATATAATGAGATGGCTACTTCTTTCGAAGCATTTAAAATTATGTCATATATACTGATTTTTACATAAATGTACCTTGTCCAATGTTTTGTGCTACGACTAGTATTCATTAGCTTTAATAAAAATACACCTCATGACTTTTAGTCTTAGATCCGCCGGTATTTATTATAAGAAAGTTATGTTAGGACATTTTAGCAATGGTGCTACGTGACGGACAAAATAATAAACTTATATAAACTGAAAAGTTTCAAAGTAGGCCACAAAAAGTGAGCTTATGTAACATAAGCCTAGAATCAAATAAGCCATAAGCCGAAACATACACCCCCTTAAAATTCTCCTAATAACAATGTAGGTCAACTAAGGGTGCTTTTGGTATGGGTATATGGGAATGGGGTCATGGGTTTCACAGTGATTAAATGTGTTTATTTAGTGGCTCACGAATGAAATGGGTATATCATAGCCATAGACTCATTAGTCATTACCCACCAATTTGGTGTCTATGAAATCCATTCCGTGGGCCCTTCTCTTTTCCGCTACAAAATTCAAATATCTATACACTTTTTCATACCATATTTTGTCATATAAACATAAACAATCGTAATCATACACTTTTTCATATCCATTGTCATTCTACCCCATACCAAATCCGATACCCATTGTGATTCCTAGCAACAAACCAAACGCCCCTAAGATTAACAACTAACAAGAGAGGAATTTAACAAGGTAACAAATAAAATGAGGTCATTTTAAAGACTATCAAAATGAATGCGAGAAAAAAGCTTAAATATGAAATGTAGAAGACCTGAGGTGGTTGAAACATACGGGGGTTTTGAAAATTGGGACCATTTTAGAGGTGGCAATTAGCTAGTGTGGGAAACCTCTTCGGAACACGACCAAGTTACGTTTGTTAATCCTTGTTTAGGCTCAATTTGAACACGATTTATTTATGACACATGTTTATTTATGACATGTTTGGTAAGCTTTTTTAGAGGTAATTTTCTTTTTATCTTTACAAAAATAATCTCCCGGTTATTTCGTACTTTTGTTTATATATAACTTAAAAAGCTTTTATTTTAAACAATTTAGCTCCTAAATGAAAAGTTACGCTGCGTTGTAGAGAAAAAAAATGAATGAAAGTGAAAGAAAAAGAAAGTAAAGTAAGAGAGAGGAAGTAAAGTGACTTTCACCCCAAAAGTGGAGTGAAAGTTTTATAACTAAAATATAACCACTTTACTTCACTTTACCTCACTTTACTTCCTAAAAAAAACTGGAGAACACAAACTTTCTCACTTTTACTTTACTTCCTCCCTTTTACTTAACTCGAGAACACAATGTTGGTTCATGAAACTTTTAAAATATTTTGGGCTGTTAAAAAGTAAAATTAATTAAAATATTTTGGGCTGTTAAAAAGTAAAATTATTGATATACCCTCCAACTATAAATAATAATCACGTTTTTCTAAATGTGTTGTAATGTTAGGATTATGATATGTGATATACGTTTTATGTATCTAATAAAACCCATGAAACAAAATCTCTTAAGGAACATTTAATGAGATGAAACAATCCGGAATAGTATTGCTACATCAATATGAAATGCACGTTTTAACTATCTCACAATATTTACATCAATAAGCTGACTAAATAACACTCAGACACTCCTTATTACATGTATAACACTCAGACACTCCTTATTACACTCAGACACTCCTTATTACATGTATAACACTCAGACACTCCCTTATTACATGTATGACACTCAGACACTCCCTTATTACATGTATAAGTTTGGATACAGAAACTAGAAAACAAGAGAAAAACCTGGCAATTTTCTGCAACTAAACACATCAACTACAGATTATTTGATGTATAAAGAGTGGAAGACAACAATTTCTCAAGAAATGCATTTCTCCACTTTCTTTCTCGTTATGCTATCCATTCAAGAAAAAATGAAGCCATCTCTTTGAAGAATTATGTCAAGACTAGAGTAATTTTGAACCAATCCCTGGAAATGTAATTTTGAACCAATCTCTTTGAAGAAGTTAAAATAATCTACCCTCGTTAATCATAACTATATACCGATCTGTCGACTCAACTATGACTGTATCCCATCGATCTACATTCTTGAATTGCACAATTTGCAGCACACATTAAGACGTTGGATCATACTTAAATAAAAAATACAATATCCAATTAACATAAGGATAATGTATGATTTTGGTTGATCACATTCCCAAAATTCTATTCAAGTTAGATGGAAATAAATCAAACATAGGTCAAGCGAAAACCAAATATGTTATAGTTCAAGAGGGATCAAAACTTTTGACATACTTAACAGTTAACACATAAACAATCTTTCGGACTAGTGTGTGGGTTAAAAACTCAACTGCTGATAACATGTGAGATATTTACTAATGACACTCGATTTAGATAGAGATGAAATCATGAAATGACTCAGCCTATTAACATGAGGTTTCTTTCATATTAAATCTCATCCATTTCCAGATTTTAAGACAATTAGCTAACTTACAAAATATAGATGTTCAATGAAGTACTTTATAAAAACTTGTTAATAATACTGGGATCAAAACTCAACCATGATGTGAAGTGTATCCAGAACTCCTTAAGAAGCTGCACATATGGCCCCTGGAAAATAGAACATGTACCAGGTAACTGTAAGGATCAAGAAACACACACAGTGGCAATAGTAGCAAAAAACCAAAAACTAAACGCGATATAAAAATTAGCATTCATCCACATCGCTTATTAAACGTCTTAATAAGCCGTTCCTTGAAACATGGTAGGATAGAAGAAACAAACAACCTAATTTCAGTTAAAACAAGTACAATATTGTCTTAGCCTTTTGCTGCTTGTTTTGCTTCTTATAAAGGGGGTTATTTTTCTCCATGTGTGTGCTCTACAACAAGAATTCACAAGTACTCCCATATACTTATTAACTTGCTGAACAATGTGAATATTGTGATTAATTTTTCATTTCCTATAATTATGCCTGTGCCAGTGTACCAATATCAGGTCAAACAGTTACAAAGGTCCGCTGATAATTGCTGGATGTGAAGCCTAATTTGTAGTTCAGAATGGCAGTTCTTGTTTAATAATTTAGCTCTCAGGTTTCCTATTTCTTGTTCAAGATACAAGAATTCACAAATACATCCATGAATGTAAGCAAACTGTTAAATACTTAAACTAGAGGTCATAATGGCTCTGATGGAACCAAAACACTTTTTGACAAAAACACTATTTTTTACAAACAACTAACGTGTAGAATATCATTATAAAGATGATTAATAAATAACATGGTTTAGGAGGTTACGCATATCATACACACTTTGAGTGACTTTTGACATGTTCCGTTTTTGAGATATTATTTATTTATTTTACCCATTTGACACCTTAGAGATAAACCCTTTCATGAATAAAATCAGTCAAAACTGCCACCTCTATATCTATGTAAAACTAATCAGGGGAGTGTGACATATGATATTCATAAGAGGGGTGTTAGAGGAAAAACCTGAAGACCAAGACGAGCAACAAAACTTCCCTTCATCGACATGATTCACATCAAGGCCAATGAACCATGATCCAACGCTGACATCATCATGTGCATATGTACGAAGTATTGATCTACAAGCAGAGGATAAGACATAAGTCATATAATTGTAAATATTGATCATACAAAGATCAAAACAATTGACACAAAACAAGCATCATAAAGTCAAAATAAAAAGTAAATGCTAACCTGTTAATTGAGATAAACTGAGCCAAAGCGCGAGATACAGCAACTATTTCCCCAGAAGCATGTCGGAAATATCTGCAACAAATTGAATTGATCAGTAAAGACACACTTACACGGACACGCATGAACATAGCAGTCTAATATGCAAAACATCAACATCATACAGTGATAAATATTATTAGAAACATACGATTTTTTATCTCCAAATTTCCACCACTCGGGTTCATACCATTTGTCGCTCCTGAAAAATATCAATAAGTAGGGATACTAGTTTATATGAAGATGTGAAAATGAAATTTATATCATGCAAAGCTCTTTAACCAACTCACTGCTTGGAGTAAACACCACCAGATTTCATACACCCAATATAGGCACGGGGCTTATTTACATGGTTTGAAAGAATAGCACCAAGGGCATCTACGTAGCAAATAACAGCTTTAAATATGGTTATAACATGTTTAATATATAACGTCCGGTGCAATTGTGATGCATACCAATATTCAGATAAATGTCATCATTGACCTTCACATAGAACTCAGCATCCCAGCGTTCTAATGCATCAATATAGAACAACTTGGTTTTTTTTGGCTGCTCTTCCGGTACTTCCACATGATTGTTCTGTAAAAGTAGTAATGTATAATGGAAAAGGTTTATACAAAATACTATGTCAAATAAAAAACCAAGAACCCCGTATATTTGAACATACAAGAATAAGAAAATCGTTAGTCTTCTCGTTCTCATTGCTGATGTTACTATCTGAACTGTCTCCACGATTTGAGCTGCAATAAATAGGTGAAATTCAAGTTAAACACGGCTTTAAATGATCTTGTCTTTGTATTGATAATTAAGAAACATACCTTTTGCCTATAACAAATCGTATGACTACACCTTTTTCGTCTTCCATTTTTTTTAAAGTTGTTCCTGCATGAAGTAACAGAAGCTTAATTCCCCATAACATAATAATAGTTTACATTGCTTTCAAAAACTTGTATCGACTGCACCAAACTCATTATTAGCCCCAGTCACAATTAGAAAAACAGGAAGAACGTAATAACCAAATTATGTCAGAATGATCGTATTTGCTGATGTGTTTTCACATGTAACAAAATTTATTCCTACATAGGACAAATCTTTGTGGCTGTAATTAGACATAAAATAAACCAACAAATAATTTGATTATATCATACAACTCCTACACAATTCAACTATGAAACCATCTTTTGGCAACCTTAGGCATACAGAAAAAATGGGTAAATATTTTGGAATGTTGGGATAGTAGTGTGTTTAAGTGACTGATTCAGTGGAATAATCTCAAAACTCGTAAACAAAGAATACTAGAATAGTTAGAGTTAGGATGAAACTCACAAAAGGAAAGGGAATTCTACCAGTAGGCATCCATGCCTTACGGATCGCATCTCTGTTGTGTCTGCGACCAAACCCAGTGAGTATTCCTACAACAGCCAGAATCTTCTTCTTTTCATCTGTTCCTTTAGTTTCCTTGAGATGCTTTGATACAAATCCTTCTTTCTTTGCTTTGTCTAGCTCCGCCTGAAGCAATGATAACTTCTTGTTTTGTTCCCTGTGAATATAAACTGAGCCACAAATTAGTTCAAAACTACTTTTCCCCGACTTTTGGGTAAATAAGTGGGCAAAGTAGCTAGGAATACTAGCCTGCATTCTATAACTTTTAATGTGTCTTCGACATTTATGGCGGAATCCCCCTGCAGCAAGAGATAAAGTGTAAGATGTTGATCTTTGTTAGATAAACTCAGGGGAGAGTGTTATTGTCCGATGGTGTTGCAACATGAATGCAAGGAAGTTGTAACTTGTAAGGCATCTAACTACAAATTTAACAATCTTGTGCTTGATCACATGTTAATATCATATTCTAATATACCTCATCCGAGGATTAAAAACGAGGGTTTAAAGAAAAGTAGGTACCCTGTATTTTATAGCTACTAGGGAAAGTTTCACTGCTTAACTTAATTTGGCATACGACTTATATTAACTACTAATAAAGCACATAAAGGTCATTTGGGCTAAGGTTCAGAAAATGTGATCAAACATTCAGACTCACAGAATCCAACTGAAACGTTCAGCTGACAGATTGCAGCCACGACAATTAAAGTTTTGCTTAAGATGTTGTATGTCAATATTATCACACAAACTTGAAACACTTTCTGGATAAAAATTTAATGGTCGCTGCAGAAGAAGCGTATGGTTACCACTATTTTGTGTTACTACTTACTAATAGCCTGTAACCATTACTTGAGGAGTGTTTGGAATTGCTTACTTAAACAGCTAATCAGCTTATTGCATTGTTATAAACGTAATAAGCTACTACTTCCAATTTCAAAGTGTTCAGATGGAGACAAAACAAATTATGTTTATCAGCTTATTTGAGCTATTTTAAAGAATCTTATTTAAGTCGTTTTTCACATCATCATTTTTTTATCTCTATAATCAGAATTTTCCAAACACTCAAAACAGCTTACCAGCTCATTATATTTCAACAAAGCTTAAGCAGATCCAAGCACAATCTCATGCACTGTATTTTGATACCACTATAAGCTAATATGCACTTTCAAGAGAAAAGGAAGAGCTCTTTAATATAGGTAATCGTCGTGATTGCTTATAAAGAATGTTTCTGTTTTGATACAACAGACTTATATAATCCAAACAGCTTATCATATTTGCAAGTCAAATAAGCAGTTTTGAATAAGCACTGGTGACAGCTAAATAAGCCGTTTTAATAAGCAAATCCAAACACCCCATAAGGTCACACATACCTCGTATAACAAACATAATCGATAAACCTATATAACTAAAACCGTAAATAAAGAGATTACCACCTGACCAGTTCTACTATCAAGCTCTTTAACTATATAAACCCTTGATTCTGCTTCTTGCCACAATCTATATACACAAAAAGAAACAATTAATCAAATACAAGTTTGGTATTTTGACTGCAAATCTAGTCCAACAATTTAATATAGGTAACACGCACATAGACAGTGACATATTGACATACATAAATTAAACAAAAAGAAAGACAATTAGTCAAAACAATTCACTTGCAAAAATTATATTAAATCAATACGTCTAACACACATAAAAACTACAGTGGAAACTATACAAACTAATAAACAACTATTCCCTCCATCCCAAAACAATTGTCTCCCGACAAAATGCATAACACTTAAAAAAAAAGTCATTATTGTTTTTTGTTTTTTTGTTAACCCTGGTCTCCAACTTTTTGGCCAGCAAATCCAAGGGATTTAAAATTACCGCTTAAACAGACTTAAACCATGTAAAGCCCTTGGTGTGGCCACTTGGTTATTTGCACCTAGCACGAGTTGAACTTGAGATGTCTCACGTTTTAGCATGATAGTCTCACGACTTTTACCACTTGGCCACCGTTGATTGTCGCACACTACTGTTTACTTTTTGCTCGACATTTACTCTTAACTAATTCATTAATGCTTAATAATATAAAGCAAGGGCGACATTGGCACTTTGGCAGGGTGGGCACATGGCCCCTGAGCGAAAAAAAATTGTAGCGTGTAAATTTTCTAAAATATTTGTCTATTTTTTTGTTTTTTTGTTTTTTTTTGTTTTTTTTTTTTTTTTGAACGGCGAGTTGGTACAATACTATATTTAGTGATTCGATTCCACAATACTTACTACTTACCCAGAAGGTGCCAGCCTCGAATTGAGGCATCTATGGGGTAGAACCCACACATATCCCACCCATGAGGAAAACCCACCATGGAGAGACTCGAACCTGAGACCTCTCGCATGTGGTAACACCTCCTGCCAAAGCTTTTAAGGAGACCTTGGTGGCCAACTGAGCTAAGCCCCCCTAACGAACCAATTTGTGGTAGTTTCTAAAAATGATCAAAGTTTGCCCCCTCAATCAAATTTCTCTATCATTTTTAGCATTGGGCAATTAATTTGGCACATCCCGAAAATAACATGTGAACAAATAATTTGGGACACAATAAATAAGATACAGAAACAACATACAAATAAGTCTAGGAAAACAGCATAATAAATAAATGAACACAAACATTGAAACAAAGTTAGTGAGTTACCGGTAGGCAACGAAGAAAGCAGACATAGTAGCAAACATAGAAAGAATAAGATATATAATTCTCCATTGAAACACCGAACGAGATAGCCGGTTCTTGTTTGATCCCCGGCTACTACGCATTTCCTTTTTTTTGTTTTTCGAGACACGAATCTGAGATAGCCGGTATTGTGATTGGTTGGTGTAACGATTTTTAAAAGACAAGAAGGTGGAACTAAACTTAACTAACAGTTGGGTTGGGTGTGTGAGAGTGATGGTGGAACGACAAAGTAGATGTGTCGGATATGCGTTTTGTGTTTCGAATTAATGGGAATTATTACCTTGTCAGTCCGTCTAATAATAAGCGAGTTTATTTTAAATTCACAAAAATTTTAGGGTCCGGGCAATTTGGAATTGGTTTTATGTTGAAAAGACTTTAATTATTTGTTTGGTTATTTTTACGAGTTTTGGATTTTTGTGGATTCATTTCATTTTTTCTCTTTATATGGTGGACCCTTTTATATTTCTCATATTTTCTTTTACAATTCTAACATTTATATGATATATATTTCATTTAAAAGTTATTATAAAATACTTTTAAATAAATATAATTTCTCTCTCCTAAATCTGCCTCAAATCCAAATCCTATACCAAATCTAAATCCTAATCCAAACCCACTTACGAACCAAACGGACCCTTTTAGAAATATGACTGACACTTTAGGGCGGAGCAAATTCATCCGAAAACTGACCCGAACCGACAAACTGACTGAAACCGGCCCCAAAAATTTAAGAAATATCACTAACTACACTCTAGGTTTTGTATTTGGTTTTGTCGGTTTTTTCAGTTCGAAACCCGAAAACTGACCCAACCGAGTTATTCGGTTCAGTTTCGGTTTTGATATCTATTTCTCGGTTTGAGTTTTTTCCTTTTTAAATTTTTAGTTTGGGATGTTTTTTGCCGATTCGGGTCAGGTTTGACCCGATGCTCACCCTTACTACACTATGTACAAATCAAATATCATTTTCATTCATTAAAATCTTTTCTCATTTGTTATTGAGACATTTCAAAATAGTATTGTGGGCACTTATTACAGAACGAAAAGAGTACATTATTTGAGACGCAAAGGTCTGTTTTGCCTATTTCTCGTGCCTATGACTTGTATGATCAACTAGTTAACAAAAGAATTTGAGTCAACGGTGATGGTCATCTCTCTAATATTACATGTACATGATGGCAAAGGATATTTATGAGGATAAAGACCAAAGGGCATGTGTCTAATGATACCTCATGTGTGAAATGTTTCCCAACTAAATGTGTGCGACAGCCTAGATTTGATACCTCATCCGTGGACCTGGTACTTTGCTGCCTTTAAATAGCAGCCTTATTTCACCATTTTAAGACACAAATTCCACACACATTTCTCTCATATCTCTCACTTTTCGAATCTCAGTTCATTGATCATTACATAGCTTTTCATATTCATTTTAGTGATCATCTACTAACCTCTTTGTTGAAGGAAAGATCACCATCACTTGCATACTAGACTTCCAAGACACAAGCTTCTTGTAGCTAGTCTTCCTTTAGATACTTAAATCATATTATTGTTCTTTGTATATCATTTACATACACATACATTGTACATCACATCATACACCTTTTGTAGAGTTGAGATCGGATAGATCTTAGGGTGGTTATACCTCGACCTAGAACTTGTTATTTAGTATTGTACCGTATAAAGCGTAAGCGACGTTAGGTTGGTTCTACCTTGAACTAGAACTCGGTATTTAGCTTTTGTACCGAATACAATGTAAGCAATGTTAGGGTGGTTCCACCTCGAACTAGAACTCGGTATTTAGCTTTGGACCAGATAAAGTGTAAGCGACGTTAGGTTGGTCTACTTCGAACTAGAACTCGGTATTTAGCTTTGTTACCGGAAAAAGTGTAAATGTTGTAAGGTTTCTTCACCGGTTAAGGACCTTGTTGACATAGTGTTTACAAACTCTCATGTTGAGTACTCGGGGAGTGGAGTAGGGCGAGGAAAGAGTCTTCGTAGCCGAACCACTATAAATACTTGTGTCTCGGTTTGATATTTCCATTCTTTACTTATTTACTTTGCATCTTAATTATTATCTTTATTATTGTTTAAATTCTTGTTATTTATTTTTTACATCGGAAGATTTCACATAAACTTGAATCAATTATTTTGAAACTAACTTTTAATCGGTAAAACTATTTAAACCCTTCTAGTTTTTCACAAGAATAATTAGTTGAATATATATAATATGAGACAATTAATTGTCGTTCAAAAAAAAAATCTATGAGGAGAAAGAGAACTTGCTCTCAACTCTCTAGGTTCCTTCCAAACGTTGTTTCTTATGTTTATGCCATGACACATCATTGTTTAAAGGCATGCATATTTTTTTTTATCAACTTGAACACTATTGTATATTTATTTAGATGAGGATGATTTTCTTACAAGATCTTGACAGGGTTGCGAGGTATATGTACCATAGCAATTCACGGAATCCCAAAATCGATAGAGTGGCAACGACCGCGTATTATATTACATGTCGTTTGGAATGAAAAAAAAGATAAATCATAGACATTTAAATAAAATAAAACTTGATACCTTATCAATACTAGTGGCCCAAACCCATTAAATATACACTTGAATCAAGCCCATTACCAAGGCCCGTCAATAAACACTTGATAGCAGTCCGGCTTAAATCCCAGGCTATACAGGGCTTGATAAAACTCATCAGGCCATATTAAGCATGCAGTACTACTGCTCCCCAACTGTCACCAACGGTTAAGATATACCATCTGACACTGTACAGTGAGGATGCACGACAAACACAACTTTGTACAAGCCAAGGTGCGCATGCCACATGTCCTCCTTGTTTGCTCTCTAGATGATCACACCTGGCTCCCTCGCAGTTGTTGATTATCTCTCAAGGGTTTATCTCTAAACCTTACTTGCCTCTCTATAAATAGAAGGCAACACACAAAACTTTACAAGTTTCATACACTTGGGCAAATACTGATTCACAACAGTAAAGTATGGTCTTTGTTTAAGTGTTAACCGAGCTTCTTGATCTTCATCAATCTCATCAAGTTCTTATCGTTCAACATGGGAAACCAAACAATAAAACCATTCCCTTCCCATCTCTTTAAATTGATTTACATACCATACGTAAACAAAACGAAACAATATATGTGTACTGCATTTGCAATAATACATACGATAATACATTTGCACAAGAAAGTAATTTTTGTCAATATATAACATAATAAGTATATTTGGTGAAACGTGACAATCGCAGTAAGTAATAGCGTCAGTAGTAGCAGTTGTCATAAATGTTTGCTTAATAAAAGCGTTTGGTAACGTAGATGTAGCTCTAATTATAACATGTAAAACGACGTAAAAGGACATAAACACGTTAAAATAAAATCTGATTAAATAAATTTGAGGGTATATATGTAACTAAATAAGCATAACGCTAGCAGCAAATTCTAATGCTTCCTCAAGAAGCGTTTTGACTATGAGCAGTTACACAAAATGCAAATACTAGTTGATTGTTGCCAAACAAGCTTTGCATTTAACCGCTAGTTGCTCCAAAACGCTCTAAAATGCTTCCTGCCAAACATGAACAATAACTCCATACCTTTTCTACATGCCTTGAAGAAGGTGGGAAGATTTAAAGGGTAAGTTGGGAGGTTGATCGAAAGGAAGAAAAACAGTGTGTTGACCACATGATCGTTAGTTGCTTGTTTATTTCATCACAATTTTAAGAAGAATAAAATAAGGATACTCTATGGTGTTGAAAACTGTCATAAACATGGTCAAAATGAAAGAGAAACAATTACTAACGTTCACCTCATTAGATCATGATCATCGCCTGCAATTAAAGGGCCACAAGGATCCCCTACACTTAACCTCAATAGATTCCAACTTGTGCAAATTGGCTGACCAAGTTGCATAAAAATTAGGCTTTCATGGGTGCAATAACCATCGTAACTTAGTGACAACCAATACCACCCTAAATCTATGAAGAT
The DNA here is from genome assembly GCA_014162995.1 of Artemisia annua. NCBI lineage: Eukaryota > Viridiplantae > Streptophyta > Magnoliopsida > Asterales > Asteraceae > Artemisia > Artemisia annua. Next base: position 11,754 of record LBNU01015147.1, on the reverse strand, counting down.
ATTCAAGAGCATAGATGAACTAAGTCGTTGACATTTGTGGTTCGTTGAACTTTGTTGTCGACCTTCAAAACTTTCGGATTTGTGTTGCAGATGAACAACGTTTACAAATGCCTTTGTAAAACATGATATAAGTAAGGAAGTTAGGATTTTTTTTAAAGAAAGTGTAAACGTTAACTAAAACATGGCGAACAATGAAGTAACATAAAACACTTATATGTAGGAGCTGAACCATTGGTACTTAATTAAATATGATGATTTAAGGGAAAGATAATGCCTATCTTGTCAAAGGCGGTTGGCTCTCATATTTCGCTTAGGTTCGCAACGTGATCGCAGTCATCGTACTTTAAGCCAACTTGGGTTAAAACAGGGTTCTATTTGGAAGGGACTTGCTTAGGTCTTCGTAATGCAATTACAGTACAATGGTCTCGCAGATGCATCAATACAATCGGTATGCCAAAATCGGTAGAATGCATCAATATATTCGAACTGAAATGAGACGCGGGTAATGATGGTGAATTTTCTAGTAAGAATGGACGCGTATGGAAGGAGATATGTTCGCATCGATGAAGTTGGGGGTCTAGTTAGCTATTAGTTAAATGTTAAATAAGTGTGCACCGAGGTAAAAATGACAAAACGTGAAACGAGGGAATATATTCAGAAATGTGTCGTAAAAATGTCACATTATTAATAAATGACATCTTGAGTCATGCAAATGCAAATTTCCCAAAATGATGAAGAAAAAAATATACCCACACTTATACATAATAAGATTGATGTTATTTGCATATGTATATATAAATGTGTATATTTAAGATATCTGAAATGCTATTATAATTATAAACTCACATCTACTTTAAGCACCCACCAATGTGGGACAAATCTAAAACCAAAGACAAATTTCATAATAACCATATTTTAACGTACTACGATACACAAATTAACTATAACATATTTAGTGTTGATTGCAAAAACTTTTTTAATTTGGTTTTAATTATGCAAAAACGTTTAGGATGCAGAAATAGCAGAATAATACATAAACTATGAAAAGGTTTGTTGTTGTATACCACTGGTTTCATGGATTTGCCCATCATCAGCCCATGTGTGTTTTTTAGATCGTATGTAATAAGAAAGTGATCTAAAAAAGACAAATATGATGAATAAGCAGTTACCATAATACTTGAATCCCTTCATAACCCTCACCCAAAATCACCAATCCATCACTTCCCCTAATTCAATTTTTCAAATAACCCCTTATTTTTCCTAATCCTAATTTTTCAATCCCAATAAATTTTTCTGCACATCTAATGGGTGGGAATACATTTACAGTCAGAGATTCCAATGGATGGCAATGGAAATTTAGAAACAACAAACAGAACACTCTACATCCGATTCAAAATCCGTATCAAAAAGACGTGGAGAGAATTGCAACCTCATTCTTCGTAACGAATTTCCCTGAATAAATTGATGCTAAGAAATTGTGGTAGATATGTGAAAAATATGGACGTATTGTGGATGCTTTCATCACCAACAAAAGATCAAAAGTGGGAAAAAGGTTTGGTTTTGTTCGATTCATTGGCATCAAGAATGCGAAAGAGTTTGCAAAAACACTAGCAAACATTTGGATCGGGAGCTTCCATATGTTTACATCGGTCGCTCGGTTTCAAAGACATGAAAAATCAGAAGCAAAAAACATGGAAGGAATGGGAAAAGTAACTAGTCACATACCTGCTAATAAATCCGAAAGGGTGGAAGGAGTCTCTTCTCAAAACAAGCAATCTTATGCATCGTGTCTTCATGGAGATGGGGGGAGCAGGCTCAAAGGAGGACAAGATAGGGCTAGCAAACCTATCTATTGAATCTAAATACCCTTGATAGATCTTATAGCTCTCGTTGATCGTTAGCAGTGTCTATGTAATTACAAACACTCTAATAGAGAATCTCCAAAGCTTGTATTCTAATGCGGAAAACAAATACAAACAGAAACAATGAATACTAAGAACGTTTGATCCTCTATGGATCTTTTATATAATCAGAACTTGTTTTTCAAACTCGTAAAAACTCATACATAGAACATAAACTTGTGTTCCTTTTATAGACAAGGAACCCTAACCTAAAACCGTTTCACAAGAAACGTATATTCTATAAACTCTAAACAATATGCATTATCTTTTCCTAATATTACTCATGCATATCCTAACTATATTACAAAATACGCTGTTTAACTATATCCGCAGAAACTAAATATGCTGAAACTTAGTCTTCAGCAGTAACACTTCTTCAGCAGAATCTTCTCTTCAGCAGATTCCATCAGCATGTTCCATCCGCAGAATTCTCACTTAGCAGAATTCCCAACAATCCTCCCCTAATCTTGAATTTGACATGGTTAAGTTCAAGATTCCTTGATAGATCAGTAATCACAATAATGAAAAGAGGATTGTCTTTGAACATCAGCAGCAAAGAACCAAAAATTTCACATCTCTATGATGAATAAGCGTGAAACACCATATCTTTGCAGCAACATATGACAGTAGATACATCAAAACAAATAAGTTTCATACTATTCTCATCACATCCAGGTGTGTTAACTCCTGTGAGAGGTGAATCATTGAAAATAATGGATTTGATGTCTCTTTACCAATAGCCATCACTACTGGAGTAGCCAAATGTTTTAGTTCGAAAACCATGGTACACTGATAACCATATGATTTTTAGTAAATCATCAACTATAAACGGATTTGAGTTGTCTTTACCTGTAGCCGTTTGCTCAGGACTAGCCAATTCTTAAAGGAAACATCCTTGGTGAATTGAAAACCAATATGGATTTCCACTGCCTTTACCACAAGCCATATACTTATGGGCTAGTCAATTCTTAGGATTTTCACAGAATAAGATCCATGGTGAATTGATGACCATTTCAACTCTCAGCAATTAAGCATGGGTGAGTTGAGTACCCTATGATTTTTGGCAAATCATTACAGCCATCAACAGATTTGATGTGTCTTTACCAAAGCTGTACCCTTTGGACTAGCCAACTCTTTGATGGACACAAGTCACATCTGGTGAGTTGAGAACCATCAATAGAGTAAGTATACAACAAACCTGCAAACAGTTAGTACAAAAATCTAATAACTACCTTTTTTTTTTTTTTTTTTTACTAAGAAATAAACATATACAACAAATAATACCATAATCAAGTAGAAGCCTGTGGTTGTAGAAGCTGAGACTTGATCAATCCAACCAATTGTTCAGCATGTGTGAGATCATTTGACACTGGATTAGGAGGAACCTCCAATTTCTTTCTGAGCAATCTTCTCAGCAGTTTAGGTGACAAAGGATACTGCTGATCAGAAAACATGCAAACTCTCATCCCACACTTGCTCTCCACAACATGTACATTTGGATAAGGATAGAATCTCCATGTATCAACCTTCCATGTATGAGAATTCTTCCAAATAGAATACCCTGTACTATTAGGAGACTTAGAATCAAAAAGAACTTGTAGATCCCCCAATAAGTACAACCCTGCCCCTTGTGGTTTATGATTTGCATAATAATAAGTCACATAGGCATAAAGAGTGTTCAAGTCTTGTCTATCCACCAAATGGAGTATATCCTTCAAGAAAGTAAACTCCATAGAAGATCCATCCATTCTATAGATTGTGTTGATCTGGCCATCAGTCACCTTCCAATCTTTCAACACACTATAAGAATCCTCTGAAAAAGTTGTAGAAGAACCCTTCTTGATAAATGTAGCATTGTCAGCCTGTAGATCCACATGTTTGGATGATCTCTCCTTCTTAGCAGTCTGTTTCTTGGATATCCTTAGAGATCTTCTAATAGCAACATGTCTCTTCTGAGACATCCTCTTCTTTCTCCTACCAGGTACATAAATTCCCATAGAGATAGAAGGATCCACCTTGTCAGATGCACCAGAGGAAGCTGCAGCAGGAACAGAGGATGTATCATCAGAAGGAATTGAAATATGCACACCTTTATGATACAACTTATCCATTTCTTCCCTAGCCTTTTTAGCTTTAGCAACTGCTTGTTCAGCTTGCTTAGCCAGTACTGCACGATAGTTGGAAAGAAATGATCTTCCCTGATCAGCAGATACAGAAGAAGGAATCTCAATTGTACTTTGCTTTTCCTTTGAATCCATATCATGATCAGCAGCTATTGGTGAAGCTCCAGAAGAAACAGCTATGATAGAAGCTTCAGAAGAAACATGAAGAACTGATGGTTCACTAGCAGATGCTTCCTCAATAGAAATGGAAGACACATCCTTTGCTTCAACAGATGATAGACTTACAATAGATTGTACACCATCAGCAGTTTGCACACCATCAGCAGCTGAATCAACCTCTTCAACAATCTTGGATCTTTTGGCAGTAGGAGCATCTAGAGCATCAGCAATCCGTTTTACTTGAGAAGCTGGTTTAATTTGCTTCATACTCAAATTATACAGCCTTATCAGCTCAGAATCAGGCAAATTCCAGACTTTCTTCTTTGACAAACCAGAAGTATAAAGAGCTACACTCTGATTATACACCACATGCCTCATATAAGTTCTCTTCTGTGCTTCAGTAAGTGGTTTATCCCTTTTAGCCTTAGCCTTCTGAATTGCAATAGCTTTTCTCTTGTCAGCTGCATCCTTCTTCTTCTGATCTCCAAGTGCAACCATTTGAGCAGCAAAATTGTCTCTATCAAAATTTGCTCCCAGTATACTCTGAGCAAGAGTAGGATTTGCTGCAGCTTGCATAGTATATGTATCCCACTGCTCATCAGTAAAATGAATGGATTGAGCATCCAATTCTCTTTGTCTTGCAGGAGACAGATTTGAAGTAAACTGAGCTGAAAGCTTTTCTTGTAGTGCTTTGCTCTTCATCTGATCTTCATACTCTTTAAGCATTCTTATCTGCTCAGACCTTTCCTTATCAGACATAGACTCTGGATCAATTACTTCTTCAACAAAAACTTCCTTCCCTTTAGCAGAAACATACACATCAGGAGCAATAGTAGATGGCTCCTCATCATGAGACAAATCTACATAAAGGGCAGCAGCAGGTGCATCAGAAGAAACTTGTGAAGTAGTATCTTCAACTTGAGTAGAAGCACCAGCAATTTCAGATTCCAGCACAAAAGTTTGCCCAGCAACAAATACTACTGAGGGTTCTTCTGAAGGTGTAGCAAAAGACTGAGCTTGTGCTTGATCAACTGTAACAGGCACCATATCTGCATCAGCAGGAACTTGCTCATCTACAACTTTAGAAGTCCCAGCAGATACTTGAGCCAAATATTGTCTCCTTCTTTTTCTGCTGAACTGAATTGTCTCCTTTTGTGGAATAGCTTTAGGAGATGAAGAAGTAGCAGCTTGTTGAGCCACATCAGCTAATACTTCAAGAGAGTCCATTTGCCTTCCCTCTTGTTCTTCATCAGAAGAAACCACCAAGTTTCTTTTCCTTTTCTTCCCAAGTTGTGCTTCTAGTCCCTGAATCTTATTCTTCAAAGCCACAATTTCAGCACCAAGTGAAGATTTAGTGTCTGCAAGCTCTGTTTGAAGATCATCAACCTTTTTGACATACCTGTTGAGCAAATCATATACAGATGTGAGAGTAATAGGCTCCTCAGCTCCACCAGCAGATTGCTCTGTGGTAATGGGAGCATCATTGGGCCTTTCAGGAGAAACAGGCTCAAATGTAGGAATACTATCATCAAAAGGTTCTCTTTCAGGACTAGGTGTGGGAAGTCTAGTTATCTCAGGTTCAAAAGGCAAAGGTACTGATGTACCAAGAGACTGAAGAGTCTCTTCTACCTCAAGAACTGGCTCATCAGGAGCAATAGAGATAGGTGGTGTGTGAGGCCTGGGTGAACTAGGGAATGGTTGAGGCTGGTCAGGAGAAGCATTGGATGCTTCAGCAGCAATGGAAGGTCCCTCATCAGTGGCAACTAATGGATTACCATCAGCAGCAACACTGGGAGATGATGGATTTCCATCATCAGCAGGATGTGGAGAGGGAGGAGCATCAGCATTATCACCCTCACCAGCATCATTATTGCCTTGTGGCAACATAGCTGGCAATAAAGGGTGAAATGCCCCTTCATAATTAGTTCTCATAGAAGCAAAAACTTTCTTTGTAAGTGCTCCTATGGGACAAAAGGTTTGCTCTTGGGTTGTTGTGTTTAAAATCATCTGTAAGAACCTAGGGTACATTAGAAACTTATGCTTTTTCCTTTGAATATTTTCAATCATATTATCAAAGATAAACTTAGAAAAATTATAAGTTAAACCCTTAGAGAGACATAAAATACCACAACCCAATTGGGTAGAGAATTGATCCCATCCACCTGACTTGTTGCTGATACACTGAAGCAATGTGTGCACCAAAAATCTCCACATAGGACAGAACTGATTCTTGTGCCACATGTCTGTTGCATTGCTTTGGTAGCCAACATCTCTTAAACCAGCAAGGATTTCTTCAGTGTTGGTATGGTAGACACCTCCTTCATCATTCAACCGTAGCTGGGTTCTAATCAGTGATTCAGTCACCACATACTCTGTTCCTTCAATTGTTGCTACAATCTCTGTGTCAGACCTCTTAGCTGCCGTTGCCCAAAATTGTTTCACCAACGATTCATATATCACAGTTGGAGAATGTGTTAGAGCATAATGAATCTTGGAACTCTGCAAAAACTCTACCATTGGATCATATTGCTCATGGCCTTTTGTCTTAGTCAGAAAAGCAACCTTGTTATGATCTTTCTTGACTTGAAGAGATGCCATGTGAAGATTTTGTGATGAGAGGTTACGACTTAATCAATTTAGGAATGGGTTTAAAACAGTTTGATGATGGAATGAGTTATTTTGGGCAAATTGATTTGAATTAGGTTATAAAAGGAAGTTACCCAATCGTGGCCAAGTATATCGGAACAGTTTGTTGACCATATCTGACGTGTAAAATAACTTTCAAAAACAACCCGTCAGCAGAATCAATGGTCAATCTGCTGATTATTAGAGTCAATCAGCAGAAACGGTTGGTAAAATATCTTCAGTAAATATCCAACGTTTCACTGTGCCATCCGTTACGCATTAATTACCCCATTACATTGACTCTGCTTATAAAATCCACCCAAATCACAAATCTTATCAATCACTTATTCCCAAATAAAGATCAAACCCTAATTTCCCAATTCTCCCTCAATTGTATCCAAAACCATGTCATCCAAACCTGAGATCATCGATCTAACCTCTTCCTCATCATTATCATCATCTAGTGATGGTTGGAATACTTA
>LBNU01015142.1:63687-74961 GCA_014162995.1 Artemisia annua | reverse complement strand
TTTTTTTTATATAAGCGACTTGATTATTTGATTATTGAATCTAATTCCGTGTTTTGATTATAGAGATACCTGATTCTTGATGGAAAACAAATCGTCAAAGAGATTGTTGCAATTTGACTACGCAACAACGGTAACTTGTGTGTATGTTGTATTAAAACGCCTTTTATTAATGTTGTTAAATATTAAATAGAGTAAATTGCGTTTTGGTCCTTGTGGTTTGGCCAAATTGCATATTAAAGATTTATTGATTTTTTAAACCCTCTACTCAGCTTCAAAGTTGCAAATACAGAACCAAAACCCAAAACCAAAACCCTAATTTCAATTCAAACAAACAAATAGGTCGAATCACAAAATCCCCTCAAAACTCTAACCCTAATTTTTGCAATATCTTTCCTTTTTTTATAAACGATTTGATTATTTTATTATTAAATCTAATTGTGTGTTTTGATTATAAAGATACCTGATTCTTGATGGAAAACAAATCGTCAAAGAGATTGCTGCAATTTGACTACGCCACAACGGTAACTTGTGTGTTATTTTGTATTAAAACGCCTTTTTATTAATGTTGTTAAATAGTAAATAGAGTAAATTGCGTTTTTGGTCTTTATGGTTTGGCCAAATTTTAAATTGAAGATTTATGGATTTTTTAAACAATATACTCAGCTTCAAAGTTGCAAATATAGAACCAAAACCCAAAACCAAAACCATAATTTTCAATTCAAACAAACAAACAGGCAGAATCACAAAATCCCCTCAAATCCCTAAGCCTAATTTGTACAATATCTTTCCTTTTTTTTTATAAACGATTTAATGATTTGGTTATTGAATCTAATTGTGTGTTTTGATTATAGAGATACCTGATTCTTGATGAAAAACAAATCGTCAAAGAGATTGCTGCAATTTGACTACGCCACAACGGTAACTTGTGTGTTATGTTGTATTAAAACGCCTTTTATTAATGTTGTTAAATANAGCTCCAAAATGAGTAGAAACCACCCTAAACTAGTAGAAACCAAAACAACCCATACACCACAAGTCCTACAATCCCTAGGATGTAACCATGGCTCTTGATACCAACTGTAGGATACTAAATAAGCTCACAAACACGTATAGATCTTGTGGTTTGGTTCGTTTACTTGTAAGAAAGAAAGAAAGAAATGTAGAGAGAGAAAGTTAGAGAGAGAAAGAAGTTGAAGCCTTGAGAGAAAACCAAAAAAAAAGAAAATAGATTATGAGAAGGCTTACCCTCTCCAAGGATGGAGACGGTATTTATATGCACATGGGTTTTGCCACTTGGGCGTGCCACTTGGGCTTCGGATCAGGTATACAGTGGGTAAAGACCCGTCCTTCTTCCGCGAACTAATCTACTTCTAAACTACGTTTAACTAACTATTGTAACTACTATGAGCTAAACAATGCTTAATCATATCTGGGGTGACCGAATCTTTCTCATACAAAAAGCGTATTCCTAACACGCCTCTTATTAATGTTGTTAAATATTAAATAGAGTAAATTGCATTTTTGGTCCTTGTGGTTTGGCCAAATTGCAAATTGAAGATTTATGGATTTTTTAAACCCTCTATTCAGCTTCAAAGTTGCAAATACAGAACCAAAACCCAAAACCAAAACCGTAATTTTCAATTCAAAGAAACAAACATGTCGAATCACAAAATCCCCTCAAAACCCTAACCCTATTTTGTACAATATCTTTCCTTTTTTTTAAACAAACAGGTCGAATCACAAAATCTCTCAAAACCCTAAGCCTAATTTGTACAATATCTTTCTTTTTTTTTATATAAACGATTTGATTATTTGATTATTGAATCTAATTGTGTGTTTTGATTATACAGATACCTGATTCTTCATGGAAAATAAATCGTCATAGAGATTGCTGTAATTTGACTACGCCACAACGGTAACTTGTGTGTTATGTAGTATTAAAACGCCTTTTATTAATGTTGTTAAATATTAAATAGAGTAAATTGCGTTTTTGGTCTTTATGATTTGGCCAAATTTTAAATTGAAGATTTATTGATTTTATAAACACTCTACTCAGCTTCAAAGTTGCTAATACAGAACCAAAACCCAAAACCAAAACCATAATTCACAATTCAAACAAACAAACAGGTCGAATCACAAAATCCCCTCAAAACCCTAAGCCTAATTTGTACAATATCTTTCTTTTTTTATAAACAATTTGATTATTTGATTATTGAATCTAATTGTGTGTTTTAATTATAGAGATACCTGATTCTTGATGGAAAACAAATTGTCAAAGAGATTTCTGCAATTTGACTACGCCACAACGGTAACTTGTGTGTTATGTTGTATTAAAATGCCTTTTATTAATGTTGTTAAATATTAAATAGAGTAAATTGCGTTTTTGGTCCTTGTGGTTTGGCCAAATTGCAAATTGAAGATTCATGGATTTTTTAAACTCTCTACTCAGCTTCAAAGTTGCAAATAAAAAACCAAAACCCAAAACCAAAACCCTAATTTTCACTTCAAACAAACAAATAGGTAGAATCACAAAATCCCCTCAAAACCCTAACCCTAATTTGTACAATATCTTTACTTTTTTTTATATAAGCGACTTGATTATTTGATCTTGTTGTGCGTCCTCAATGTACACATTACTCAACGGTTTTCGAACAGTTGTCTATTCAGGGGATCATTAGATCGACATCTTCGTTTTTCCAAGTGCATTCCAGTTATCTCTCACATCTTATCGAAATCCACACACCATTGTGTACATGAAACATTAACCAGAAGCACTTTATCATAAAACATATCAGCACGTTGCGAAGATGTCGATAAGCAATATCATCTCACGATCCCAATATTCTTCCCACATTACTTCTTGCTGAAAGTTGAGGTAACGAATCACAAGTTGTCAAGAGACCGCTTCCCCACCGTTGTTGGAATAATACACAAGATAACAAGTTAAAACACTGATTGTTTCAGCAGTTGTGACATTTGTCTTCTTAGATGTCACTTATCTGAGAAGTGTACAGCTTGTCACGTGTACTCGTTGTGCGTTCAGATGTATGTCTCCTTCTCCCTTGCTGGATTTGAAACTTCAAANTTGGAATAATACACAAGATAACAAGTTAAAACACTGATTGTTTCAGCAGTTGTGACATTTGTCTTCTTAGATGTCACTTATCTGAGAAGTGTACAGCTTGTCACGTGTACTCGTTGTGCGTTCAGATGTATGTCTCCTTCTCCCTTGCTGGATTTGAAACTTCAAAATCGGCAACACATTATACTCAAGATCATGAGACAAGAACACCTTTGGACTTAAACGTATTTGGTGAGAATCAATTGCAAAGAAAACTCTCTTATGACTATCTTATCAACCCTTATGAAAAGTCGGCTATTGCTAAGACCACTTTGTAAAGTAAACCCGATATTGCAAACTTGAAGATGAAGTAGAATTCCCCGTTTTTGTGACTTAAACTTGCACCGTTGTATGACAAAGAGTGGTGTAGAGACTTCATGTATCGAATCCCTAAGTACTCTATACTCTTCAACCATCCAACCATCAAGTATAAGACGTACATCACCTCTTGAATACCGACAACTTCGCGTGAGTTGTGACACTGAATGTGATAGTTATTTTGTGGCAATAGAAGAGAAGATTTACCAAAATAACTAGATACCCAAGTCATCGTCAATGTAGAGATCAAAGGCTCGAACAAGGATCCCGAAGATTCTAAGTACACATACCCGTAAAATTTAACTTCAATCTCAAATAAACAATACCAAGTAAACTCTTGTGATCACTTAACATTCCTCATCATCAAAATCTTAGCCGACATTTTATTTACATTCTTGTGGTTGATTTATAGAGTTCACATTAGAAGGAACACAATCCGTGAAGAAGGGGATTCTTCAGAGTCCGGTTTTGGGAAAGGAATACCAGAAGACGGATCATTATTCATGTGCAGCTTCATTATCATGATAGTCATTATCAACACCTTGAAGAATAACTGGAGATTGAGTTACGTGAGTATTCTGAGAAATACTTCAAACTAGTGCATCTTGCTCAATGGATATGGAAGAAGATGAACCAAGAGCCAACAGAAACCGAAGAAGGAGCTTCAGAACTAGATGTTCAACATTTTTTGAAGCTTGGAAGTATTCATCAAACATAAATCCCAGTTATTCTTAGTGAATGGAGCATTAGGTGTCTGAGGAGAGTCGAATGACCATTCTTCAAGCATCAATCATCAAGTAGTAAGTGAATAAAAATACACTTAATCATGTAGTTTATTCACACTTAGTTTACCATTTTTGATTGAATACGTACAAAAATCAAAAATTGCATCCAAAGTAAGTGAATAAACATACACTCAAAAATTTTGTACGAAGTTTGCCATTTTTGATTGAGTAGCAAGTGAATGAAAAATACTATCAATCAAGTATTTCATTCACCCGAGTAGCAAGTGAATGAAAAATACTATCAATCATGTCTTTCATTCACCCTTCTCCCCCTCAAAAATTGCAAACGAGGTTGTAATTTTTGATTGACCAAGTGTATAAAAATTCGATCAAAGAAAGGTAGATCCACTAGATGAATGAACGAACATGGAGAGAGCATGAAGCATGTTGTTGAAGATGATCAAAAACCAAGAAGATTTCTCTTCTTCCGAAGATAAGGCGCACTGAATCGTACACCTTTCTTTTCATTGATGAACGGGGCCTGAAGTGTTGTCAGCAGACACCATAATGATGAAATTGAGACCCGAGGCTTGAACTGCGGTGTTCAAACGTCATAATGATGAAAAACGAGGCCTGAACTAAGGTATTCAGACGTCATTGACAGAAATGCATCAAGGGTGAGATATAAAATCTCCCATCGTTGGAGATTTGTGTATCTTTGGCCTCCATGTATTGTGCCTACTTGTGTGGAAATAGTAAGAAGATTTTCCACTTGAGTAAGGACAACCTGCATTATCACAAACTCGATTGCTTGTATATTGGTTAGTGACAATAGTATCAAAACCCTTAGGGATTTTCCGGCTGATCATGGGATTGCCATTTGTAAAATCCTTATTGGTTGGTATCCACTTAAGTCCAATGAGCGTAAAAATTCTACCGGTAGGAATCCACTTTAAGCAAGATCTAGAATTATTAAGCTTCTTATGCACAGAAGATGACTTTATATAAATCCTAGGCTTAACCAGTTGAAGCTTAGCAGAGTTCTTCACTAAAGCAGGAGTCATCAAAAAGGGTTGTGATCCTAGGATTCCGTCCTTATGTAGTTGTGCCCTTTTTCTAGCCCTTTCTAGATCACCGTACTTATACAGGACATAAGAGTTAAGATTTTTTATGCTTGGTTTCGACACTGTATTAGAACTGATCCTAGGGGAGCTGGGGGCAGAAGTATTATTATGAGTATTAACTGATTTAGTTGACACTTGTTCCACATCAACTTGGGAGGCAAACCGGGTTTTTGAAAATTTTGCTTTTTCAGACCTAAATGCACTAGGTTGTCTAACAACAGATAGATATCTATTACATTGAAAGACTGGTTTCCCCAAGATTGATGGCTTTGTAAGCTTAGTGTTTCCACTATTCACTGTTGAATTTCCAGGTTCATGATTAATAGGTGTGACAGTAAAGCCTACTTCCTAAAGTTGTGCTATGAAATTATCATATTTGTTAGTCCAAGAGTGTGTTTGTACTGCAGCCTTAGTACTCTTTTCCATGAGAGACTCATACAGGTTATTATATTTTAATTTCAGAGACTCATTGTCCAATAGTAATTCAGCCATTTTAGACTCAAAATTTTTGGTTGCAATCTCACTACTGACAAGTTTAGCTTTGAAATCATTACACATATCACTCAAATCAGTCATACGGTTTTTCAGATTTTTGATTGTCAGGTTCTTGGTTTCTAGCTGAGTTTTCAAATTATTAATCATAAAGTATTCACGGAAATCAGGTAGTTCCGAATTTTTGCATGGTTGATTATTTTGAAAACTTTCTTCCTTTTGTTGCATTGCAATTTCAAGAGAAATACAATGTTTTTCAAGTTGCAAAAATCTTTTTGAGAGTTCGTTAAAAGTTTCTTTTTCCGAATTTTTGCATGGTTGATTATTTTGAAAACTTTCTTCCTTTTGTTGCATTGCGATTTCAAGAGAAATACAATGTTTTCCATGTTGCAAAAATCTTTTTGAGAGTTCGTTAAAAGTTTCTTTATCAACCATATCTTTTGATTTAAGAACATCAGCCGTCAACACAGAACTTAACACTTTATCATGTTCAGCATCCTGATCACACTCTCCTCCTTCATGACTCATATTTGTTGAATTAGACATGGTATTGCTATCAGTCCTTTTCAGCGAATTTGAGCCATAAGTGAGTTTGATTTGATCAGTATGCTCCCGTTCATTAGAGAGCACATTATGTTGATCAACTAAGGGTACCTCCATACTTGACCTTTGGTCATTGACCGGTTTAGATTCAACATTCATGCCATGGTGACAAGAGTCACTGAACTGGTGGTAGTGTTAATCTTAACATTTGCTAATTCTTTACTCATAGTGACACTTAACCCATCATCCAATGCTTTACCTGAATCATCAATACCATCACATGACTGTACCGGGGATCCCTTCACTTTCTTGTCATCTACGTGTCTAATATGTGCTCTTTCCTCAATGAACATTTTAACATTACCCATGAGCTGGATGAGTGTATCTCTGAACGTGTCAACCTCAATTCCCGTGTGTTTAGCAAAACAGCTTCTAGTCATCTCACTATAATAATCATACTGCAGAGTGAGTTTTGACTCAAAGAACATTTGGAGTTATTTTTTGAGTACACTAAGAGCGGCTATGGATCCAGTTTTCGAAGACATTCCTTTGTCAAGCTGTTGTTGCAATTGATCTAGGTTTAGAATCATTGTGTCTGTGAAGATCTGAACATCTTGACCAAAGAGTGTTGCAAATGCACGTTCGTATCCCATAATGAATTCAGTTCCCTTTAAAAGCACCGAAAGGTGTGAGTGAAGATGTAGAAAGCATACTATGGAGCAGTCCTTTGCATTACTGAATGACACTGGTGGCTGACTGATCTCTGTCTCATGAGAGTTTGAGCTTACTGAATCCTTTTCACATAGATCCGGATCATTTGTCATTTGTGTTGTGTTGGGCTTCTTATGTTCATCGACCATATCATATAGTTTGAGAATCTCGGGAATGGCATTCTCTGACGTGTTTGTCATATTAAGATTGCTCATTGATATAGTAACTTGTTGTGACAAAGATAAACCTCTAACACTTAACCACTAACACTTAACCGCTTCTCTAGTTAACCGCTGGAACTTAACCGCTATGACTTAACCGCTGATTATTAAGCCGCTGACAATAGTAACCGCTGACAGAGTAAACCGCTGGTAACTTAACCGCTGAAGAGTAAACCGCTGGAAGTTAACCGCTGAAACAGTACAAAGTACAGCGTAATGTTCGCTCCACTACTTGTCCTAACCGCTAATACTTAACCGCTGAAACCCAAGTTAACCGCTGCGAAGAACACCTTAACGTAGAGCAAACCGCTGGCAAGAAAACGTTCCAAAACAACTCGTACACTTCACACACGTTAGATTTAGTCCAACCAACTGATAAACTAGATGAATCTAACCCCTCTAATCCTAGAAGTACAAGAAAGAATACAAGAATCACCACGAACAAGCTCCAAAATGAGTAGAAACCACCCTAAACTAGTAGAAACCAAAACAAACCATACACCACAAGTCCTACAATCCCTAGGATGTAACCATGGCTCTTGATACCAACTGTAGGATACTAAATAAGCTCACAAACACGTATAGATCTGTTGGTTCGTTTACTTGTAAGAAAGAAAGAAAGAAATGTAGAGAGAGAAAGTTAGAGAGAGAAAGAAGTTGAAGCCTTGAGAGAAAACCAAAAAAAAAGAAAATAGATTATGAGAAGGCTTACCCTCTCCAAGGATGGAGAGGGTATTTATATGCACATGGGTTTTGCCACTTGGGCGTGCCACTTGGGCTTCGGATCAGGTATACAGTGGGTAAAGACCCGTCCTTCTTCCGCGAACTAATCTACTTCTAAACTACGTTTAACTAACTATTGTAACTACTATGAGCTAAACAATGCTTAATCATATCTGGGGTGACCGAATCTTTCTCATACAAAAAGCGTATTCCTAACACGCCTTTTATTAATGTTGTTAAATATTAAATAGAGTAAATTGCATTTTTGGTCCTTGTGGTTTGGCCAAATTGCAAATTGAAGATTTATGGATTTTTTAAACCCTCTATTCAGCTTCAAAGTTGCAAATACAGAATCAAAACCCAAAACCAAAACCCTAATTTTCAATTCAAAGAAACAAACATGTCGAATCACAAAATCCCCTCAAAACCCTAACCCTATTTTGTACAATATCTTTCCTTTTTTTTTTTATATATAAACGATTTGATTATTTGATTATTGAATCTAATTGTGTGTTTTGATTATAGAGATATCTGATTCTTGATGGAAAACAAATCGTCAAAGAGATTGCTGCAATTTGACTACGCCACAACGGTAACTTGTGTGTTATGTTGTATTAAAATGCCTTTTATTAATGTTGTTAAATATTTAATAGAGTAAATTGCGTTTTGGCGTTGTGGTTTGGCCAAATTGCAAATTAAAGATTTATAGATTTTTTAAACCCTCTACTCAGCTTCAAAGTTGCAAATACAGAACCAAAACCCAAAACCAAAACTCTAATTTTCAATTCAAACAAACAAACAGGTCGAATCACAAAAATCCCTCAAAACCCTAACCCTAATTTGTACAATATCTTTCCTTTTTTTATAAACGATTTGATTATTTGATGATTAAATCTAATTTTTTTTTTGGGTAAAAGGGTTTATTCACCCCGGTAAAATGCATTATCCAAAAAAACATTGAAGTACAAAGGACGAGGGTGACTCCCTCGACTCAGTCCCAAAGGACACTTACAGACTCTCATATAAGAATGACACACCATTCTTATAACTTACACAAATGAACCAACCAATAACAACTACAATAAATAAAAACATTACAAAACTACTCAAAAATAATCTTGAGTCTTCAAAGTCACTATGGCTGTCCACTTACTTCCATGAAGAACACTTCAACTTGCACAACAGACAATAGGGTCCAACCCTAACATCCATCAAAAGAAAGCAGCTCCGATCCCATACAAAGCATCAAGCCATAAAAAGAAGATCGAACCACCCATAAACGATCCATAGCAACAAGAATAACTAGTGATCGAGTCAAGGATTTTTGAATAAGATACCCAAGAAACTTAACTTACATATACCAAAAGAAGCCACCATGTTAGGTTTGAATCGTAAAATCATCCTCAACTGGAAGCCCGGTTCACAAGTTTCATACAACGGTTGGTGAAGGACTCTAAAACCACGGATAGAGCAGCAAGTAAACTCGCTCCAACAGCGTACGTTGAGATGCTAAACTGAACTCCAATAAGAAATAAAAATCAGCACAAAAAAATCATCCAAATCCATAATAGTAGCTCTACTTCCACAATAGCAGCTCCAAACCATCATAAGAGATACATCCAGCTGCAAGAGCATTGACTTACACATGAAAAACATGACTTCCACTCTCTCAAAAACGATCCACAATATGATAATCAATAGCAGCAGGATCAAGGAATACCAGGTAGGGTTTTTGAATAAGATCCCTAAAACTTAACTTCCATCTCTCTCTAAAACCCACGTTCATTACACAAACATCTTGATTAGATCATACAGATAACAAACAAACCCTAAAACGGGTTACCAGCAGAAGACCGAGAAAACCCTAAACGGGTTTACACTTCCATCATTGAACATCCACACCCTAGCGAGGGTGCACCAGCATCACATAACATTCTACATAATTGAAACCCTATAATAGGGTATCTCAACCATAACGATCATCACACCATACCCCAACATGCCTCAAAATATAGAAAAATCAGCAGCATAAGGAGAATAACCACCCAGAAGAAACCGAACCCTAAACCAAAATCGAAACCCTAACAAGAGGAAAATCGATTACAATGATATTGTAGGGATTCATTAATAAAAACCTTTACTGCCCCTTAAAAAACGAAACCCTAAACAAAGAGAATCGAATAGAATGAATGATGAGCAGCAATAAGGAGATCGAACCCATATAAATATAAATGCGATTAACAAAAACCGACTTCTGGATCAAGGAATTAAGGGGATCGATATACTGAAACCGACATAAAAAAGGATAATCCAACCCTAAAGAAAAAACGATTACACTATAACACAAATAAAAGTAAAATCGATTGAGTTAGGGATATTTAGGGTTAAAAAAATCCTCCAGCCGCCACATCTAGACTGTAAAACAAAGCCACATGATCGTATTGCATACCCAATAACAGGTTAGAGGGTAGAGAGGACGAGAGTGGATCTGTTTTTGGCCGGAAAAGAGTGAGAATGTGGCGGCCGGAAATCACCAGAGAGAGAAAGAGCGTTTTAACACAATGGAATGTATTATATTTAGGCTTTCATTAAATCTAATTGTGTGTTTTGATTATAGAGATACCTGATTCTTGATGAAAAACAAATCGTCAAAGAGATGGCTGCAATTTGACTACGCCACAATGGTAACTTGTGTGTTATGTTGTATTAAAACGCCTTTTATTAATGTCGTTAAATACTAAATAGACTAAATTGTGTTTTTGGTCCTTGTGGTTTGGCCAAATTTTAAATTTAAGATTTAACGATTCTTTAAACCCTGTACTCAGCTTCAAAGTTGCAAATACAGAAACAAAACCTAAAACTAAAACCCTGATTTTCAATTCAAACAAACAAACAGGTCGAATCACAAGATCACCTCAAAACCCTAACCCTAATTTGTACAATATCTTTCTCACTTTTTTTTTTATAAACGACTTGATTATTTGATTACTGAATCTAATTGTATGTTTTGATTATAAAGATACCTGATTCTTGATGGAAAACAAATCGTCAAAGAGATTGTTGCAATTTGACTACGCCACAACGGTAATTTGTGAGTTATGTTGTATTAAAACGCCTTTTATTAATGTTGTTAAATATTAAATAGAGTAAATTGCGTTTTTGATCTTTGTGGTTTGGCCTAATTTTAAATTGAAGATTTATGGATTTTTTAAACCCTCTACTCAGCTTCAAAGTTGCAAATACAGAACCAAAACCCAAAACCAAAACCATAATTTTCAATTCAAACAAACAAACAG
>LBNU01015142.1:44743-63510 GCA_014162995.1 Artemisia annua | reverse complement strand
ACAGCTTCAATCTGTGAGAAACCTTATGGTAGGGCTACGTTTGCTAGGGTGCTTGTTGAGATAGATTCGGAGTTACCTGTTGTTGGTTTTGTTGAGCTATGGTATGAGAAATTGGGTAAGGTGTTAAGGTTGCGTGTTGAGCATGATTAGGTTCCGCCTAGATGTGAGGAATGCAAGGTGTTTGGTCATTATCTGAGTGACTGTATTAACAAGGTCAATGTGGCCAGGAAAGTTAACAAGGAGGGTGAGAATGTGAAGCTGAATGATGTTAAGAATGGGAATAGTGATACTGGTTCGGGTAAGGCTAATGTGGATGAAGGGTGGACAGCTGCTGGTAATCGGAGAAATAGGGGTGTTGGGAACAATGTTCGTCAAGGTTTTGAGAGTAGTTATCAGGTTAGGAGAGGTACTTATGTTAATACGGCTAGTGGTAATAATGCAAGTAATGTCAAATCTGGAAACATGGGTAATAAGGAGGTTAACAAGGGATCTGAACCAATTAAAAGGGGTGATATTGGTAGTGTAGATGATAGTGTGGTCATGAATGATAAGGGGTTACCTGCTAATAAAGGTAAGAGCAAAGTTGATGAGAAGGTCAGTGGTGGTAGTGGTAATAGGAATGGTGGTAATGGTGATAACATGAGAAGTGTTCAGAAGAAGAATTTGGGTAACAACAATAGTAATAAGAATGGTAATGTTAGTAAGAGCAGTGATGGTAGTAGTGTGAAGAATGGTTTGGGTTCAAAGAATGTTAGTACTAGTAACCAGTTTGATGTTTTGGGAAGTGATTTGGATAGAGATAATTCTGAGGTTTGGAATGAGGTTAAATCTAAAGTTGAGAAGGCGTGCCAATCTGGTATTCCTATCTTGGAAGGTGTGGTTAAAGGATGGAATTAAGATATGATTAAGTACTATACAAAAAAGTGGAATAGTAGAATTATGATGAATGGATCTCCTGAACAGCAATTAGAATTGAAATTGAAGAGCTTGTCTAATCAAATTATTCTGCTTAATCGTAATCTTAATGTTAATGCTAAGTTTTTTTTTGGGTAAAGGGGAGTAATCCTGCACCCTGGTAAAATATATAAGCCAACCAAAACGTTTAAGTACAATGGATATGGGTGAAGTCCCATATCTAAGCCCGTTACATAGGCGAAATAGCATACATAACATGACACTACCATTTCTTACTAATAAGAAATAGACCACTACCACTCATATAAATGTGACTAACCACACTTATAACAAACATTGAACACAAACTACAACGACTATATATAAAAAATTAAATGCTATTCAAGTAGATAAAGCCTTGAATCTTCAAATCGTCATAGTAGATCAAATTTCCAGCTTCAACCACTTGCATCTTCTATTAGTATTATGCAAAATGCATAATCTAATAACCTAATAAGAGTGACTTCCGTAGCAAATCGACTTGAAGCATAAACATGGTCTAAGCGACCCAACCTTCCAGCATATCCAAACTTGAACCAATCTTCCAACAAATACGAATGAAACACATGAAGACAACTACCAAGGATCAAGTCATATGTAACAACAATGATGGAGCTCATGACATGACATTCATGAGCCACCAACAATTGATAGACCATGAATAAGCACGCAAAGACAAAAAACCCTCGCCAACCTGTTGTATACCAATGATGTCAATCAAAACCACCAAGTCCAAACCATCAGTTGCCCACTCACGCATGTAGACATAACAAGCACTATGACAAGCTTTGAGTACCACTAAGCTTGCCCAAAATGCAACCAAGATAAGATGCAAATCCGAATGTATCAAATCTGCCATAAAAACCCAAAAAAAACCTTCCACCCTTAATCGTTGTTCATAATTCTGCCACATCTTTNCGCCGGTTTGTGTATGTCAAACCTGAGGTTAAGAGAGATTCGGTATGGGTAAAATCATGACTTAGTTCCCCTGGAAGCTTGGAATGTTGGATGGAATCAGTAGGAATTGTTAGTCAGATGAGGTACACCTATTATTATGGGCATCGTAATGACAGCTTCAACTTGTGGAGAAACCTTATGGTAGGCGCTCAGTGTTTGTGTAGGGGTGTTGCTTGTTGATATAGATCGGAGTTACCCTGCTTGTTGGTTTTGTTGAGCTATGGATGAGAAATTGGGGTAAGGGTCGTTTAGGTTGCCGTGTATTGAGCGATGATTGAGGTTTCGCCTAGATGTGAGGAATGCAAGCGTTGTTTGGTCATATATCCTGAGTGACTGGGCTTAACAAGGTTCAATGCTGCCAGGAAAGTTAGACAAGGAGGGTGGAGAATGTGAAGGCCGTAATTGGATGTAAAGGAATGGAATTAGTGATACTGGTCGTGTAAGGCTAAGTGGATGAAGGTGGACATGCTGCTGGTTAATGCGGAGAAATAGGGGTGTTGGGGAACAATGTTCGTCAAGGTTTTTGAGAGTAAGTTATCCAGGTTAGGAGAGGTACCTTATGTTATAATACGGCTAGTGAGTAATAATTGCAAAGTAATGTCAAATCTGGAAAACATGGGTAATTAAGGAGTTAACAAGGGATCTGAACCGGATTTAAAAGGTGTGATACTGTGGTAGTGTAGATGATAGTTGTGGTCATGAATGATAAGGGGGTTATCTGCTAATAAAGGGTTAAGTACAAAGTTGATGAGAAGATCAGAGTGGTGGATAGTGGTAATAGGAATGGTGGGTAATGGTGGATACATGAAGAATGTTCAGGCAAGACAGAATTCGGCTAACAACAATAGTAATAAGAATGGCAATGTTTTTTTTTGGGTAAAAGGTTAATTCACCCCCGGCAAAATTCATTACACAAAAAGCGTTGAAGTACATAGGATGAGGGTGACTTCCCTCATCTCAGTCCCTAAGGACACTTACAGACTCTCTATAAGAATGACACGCCATTCTTGATAACAAACATTTGAAACATAAACATAACTGAACATAAAACTACAGATGATATAAAAAAAAACACAATAAATGCATTAATTCCCATTGAATTTCTTCAAATAGTTATAGGTAGCCAAATCCCATAATCATCTTCATAGTCCCACAAGCCATGCTTCAAAGAATCAGAATTAGAGCACCTTATGTGACACAAGGGCATGAAACATACACAAAGAGCCGGAGAGAAGAAACACCACCCTCAACACCTCAAAGACATTCCTAGGTCAAACCTAAACCCATCCATCAATAGAGAGCAGCTTCAATCCCAATTATAATAAGAGCCATAAATGAAGATCGAACACTATAAACGCTCCAATAGCAAAAAGAATTACTATGAATCGGTCAAGGATTTATTGAATAGATACCCGAGAAACTTAAACTTACATTCCAATCAGACACCACATAGTAGACTTGAATCTTAAAATCCTCCTCAAATGGAAGCACGGTTCACAAGTTTCATACATCGGTTGGTGAGGGACTCTAAACCACGGACTAGAGCAGCAAGTAACCGCGTCCAACAGCGTACGTTGAGATGCTCACATGACCTCCATTAGAAAAACAACAAGCACTATAAATCAACAACAAATCACAATAGCCGGCTCCACATCCAAAACTCACAAGTACCAAACGCAACAACACTGCTTACGAACTAGTTTGGAGCGTATAATAAAGATATAACATACATGCGATCTGCAACCAAATGAGTTTGTTAATGAACACAAACCACCAGCAATGAACCAACATACATGCAACAGTATATGCAAGATCACCCCTTCAAACTACCAAGTGATCAAAGCTACTGGTGCAACGAACCAAGTGGATTAAAACCTAACAAGCGATTCGGAAGGAGAAGAACAGATGAGCCGATCCTTAACACTGTATACATGTTACAATGCGCTGAATCAAATCACACGCAACCCAACGATCACCTCCAAAACAAATGATAGCAAAGGGTTTTTTGAATAAGGAACCAGTAAACTTAACTTCCATAAATGAATAATGAGCAGCACTTGCGTCTTCTTTATCCCACTTGCATCAGAACGTATACTTTGAACAGAACTATCAGTTGAAATTCAAGAATGGCAATGTATAGTAAGAGCAGTGATGGTATTAATGTTAAGAATGTTTGGGTTCAAAGACATGTTAGTACTAGAACAGGTTTGATGTTTTGGGAGGGGAAGTGATTTGGATAGAGATAATTCTGAGGTTTGGAATGAGGTTAAATCTAAAGTTGAGAAGGCGTGCCAATCTGGTATTTCTATCTTGGAATGTGTGGTTAAAGGATGGAATGAAGATATGATTAAGTACTATACAGAAAAGTGGAATAGTAGAATTATGATGAATGGATCTCCTGAACAGCAATTAGAATTGAAATTGAAGAGCTTGTCTAATCAAATTATTCTGCTTAATCGTAATCTTAATGTTAATGCTAAGTTTAATGCTGATAAATTGATGCAGAAGTTGGCTTTGAATACTCCTGAGGGCAGTGATGTTTCGATTAATGTGTGTTATGATGAAGCTTATCGGGCTGAGTTAGCTAAAGTAGATAATTTACTTAAGGAGCGTGGTTTCACTGAAGTAGATTTGTTTGTTTTAGCTGGTAAGCCGTTAGATAATGCAACTAAAGATACTTGGACAGAGGAAATGTTGGGGTATTACTTGAGTAAATGTGAGGAGATAAGGAGTGATATGATTAATGGTCATGTTTCGGATATGAATGATGATCATTCTTTGGATGAAGTGGAGGAGGTCACTACTGGTTCAGCCTCCTTTATGACGCAGAATGAAATTGTTAATGATGTGGATACTTCTATGGTTCAAGATTGTGGTGCTCCGGCATCATATCCTGATTGTATTCAATGAGTTGTAAAATTGCTGCTTGGAATGTCCGGGGTCTGTCTTAGACTACCAGACAAGATGAAGTGGTATCGCTTATTATGGAACAAAGTTTGTGTATGTGTGCTGTGGTTGAGACCCATCTTAGGAAGAAGTCAGTTAAGGTTGTGGGTGACAGATTGTTTCGTAACTGGTCTTGGGCATCTAATATGGTTGATTGCAGGAGTGTTTGTAGAATTATGGTTGGTTGGGATACCAATGTTATTGGGGCCAATCTTATTTCTCATTTTGATCAGTCTATGCATTTTGAAATTAATTTTGTTCATGATCACAGGAAGCAGTTTGTGCCTTTTATATATGCTAAGAATAAAGGTGTTGTTAACCATCAGTAACCAAAAAGAAACCCAAAAACGTCTCTCTTCTAGGGGCGATTTGCGAAACCCTAAAAGCCTCCACTGTTCAATCGTTTCTCCATATTCGACCTCTAAAACATGATTTACTGTAATGTTTTTTTGCTCTTGATTCATGTTTAACATTCGTGTTTTTCATGTATTAACCAAAATCATTACTTTGAATCTGTTTTAAGTCGTCTATGGAGAAATCGATATTCTTAGGGTTTCCTAATCGTCCCTTGATCTTTAATCAGTCCTGTTCCTATCAAATCTTTTATGATTTTATTAGGATCGATTATTATCCCTATCGTTCCATTATTCTTTGATTTAAAGTCGGCTGTGACTTATTTATTTAAGGATCGATTTATTGGCGGTCAAGATCTATCCCTAACTTCGTTTGTTAGGGTTTCTTTGAAGAACGAATTCCTTGAATGAGGGATTCGTATTTATGATTTGATCGTTTGGTTTTCTTGGGTTTGTCGCGATCTTAACCTTCCTATTACTAGGGATGCTATCATGAACGAATCCCTATTTTTAGGGTTTTGTATTTTATGGTTTTGATCTGCTTGGTGATTGTTATTGGTGCGTTAATGAATATATCTTGGGTTGAATGTTGGACATGTTAGTGATCTTGGATCTGGTTGTATTGTGTTAGTGATGATTGATCTAGTTGTTTTTAANAGTAAAGTCATTACTAATCGGCTTAAAGATGGTCTTAGCAGCCTTATTGATTGTAACCAGAGTGCGTTTATTCCGGGAAGGCAGATTAGTGACAACATTTTGCTGGCTCAGGAGTTCTTAAAGGCTTATAATTGGAAGCGTGAAGTTAGTAAATGCTCATTCAAAGTAGACATCCAGAAGGCGTATGATACGGTTAGTTGGGATTTTTTGAAGAAGTGTCTTGTGCATTTTGGTTTTCACAGCTCAATGATTCATTGGATTATGGTATGTCTCACCTCTGTTTCCTTTTCTATTTGTGTTAATGGGGAGCTTCATGGGTTTTTTAAGAGTAAACGGGGGCTTAGGAAAGGGGATCCAATTTCGCCTTACTTATTCACTATTGTTATGGAAGCTTTTAATATGATGGTTAAGAGGCAGATTAGGAGGGATAATCGTTTTCAGTTTCATTGGGGTTGTAAGAAAATTGAATTGACCCATTTATGTTTTGCGGATGACCTTTTGTTATTATGTCATGGTGATTTGATCTCTGCTAGTATTCTTAGAAGANCACCTAGGGATAGATCGATTACAAGAAAGATCGTTTAGGGTATAAATAACAAACCCTAAATAAAGAGTCGATTAAGAACCGATAATAAAAAACGATTAGGGTTTGAAAATAGGAGGCGGAATCATAGAATTAAGGATAATAATCGAAAGCACACCCCATCCCAGATGATAATTACCCTTAAACCGATTGCATATTATTCACAAGAACAATAGAGAGGCGGATTTAGTGGTAATTTTTGCGATTGGAGGGTAGGGGAGGGGTGGCCGGATTTCGCCCCTAGGGGAGAATCCTCTTAAAAAATTTTAATCGTTCCTTTGCCTTTTAGAGTTGGTGAGCTTCCGTTGAAATACTTAGGTATTCCTTTGTCTGGTAAGCGTATTACTAATGATGACTGCAGAAGTTTAATACAGAGGGTGAAGAATCGGATTAATGATTGGAGGAACAAAACGTTGTCCTTTGCGGGTAGACTTCAATTGATCTCTTCTGTTTTATCTTCACTTCATGTTTATTGGGCCTCTATGTTTATGCTTCCTACTCATGTGTGTGATTCTATTGATAAGCTTTGTAAGAATTTTTTGTGGTCCAGTGGGGGTGATGGGAGTGGGATAGCTAGTGAGTCTTGGAAGGATATTTGCAAACCTAAAAGCCAAGGTGGTCTTGGTTTAAAACCCCTTAGGCTTATGAATGAAGCATTAATGGTTAAGTATCTGTGGAATATTGTTAGTAAGAAGGATTCGCTGTGGGTTAAGTGGGTTCATGCCTATAGGGTCAAAGATAGGAACATTTGGTTTGATGTTAAGACTGAACATGGCGCATCTAGTTGGAACCATATCTTAGGCCTTAGGGACAGAATTCGCATCTGGTTGAAAAACATGACGTTTTCTCTCCCCACTAGGGGCGATTGCCGAAACCCTAACATCCCTAATTTTTTCAATCCGTTTCCTATTAATCCATCCATTCATCATGTTTTCCATTACTACTTTGATTTCTTATCAGTTTAGTTTATGGTATTACTGATTTGTGGCTGTTTTTTTGTGGATTCGATTATTGTTTTTAGGGTTTTGGAATCGTCCCTGGTAGTTTTATGGCCGCCACTTGTTCTTTATAATTCTGATCATTATTCTTTCATTCGTCGCCTCTCTACCTTTATTGGTATGCAATCGACTTTGTTA
Source organism: Artemisia annua (assembly GCA_014162995.1). Lineage (NCBI taxonomy): Eukaryota > Viridiplantae > Streptophyta > Magnoliopsida > Asterales > Asteraceae > Artemisia > Artemisia annua. The sequence goes on along the minus strand of LBNU01015142.1, from coordinate 55,924 downwards.
GGGTATGTGATTTAGTTTTTTATGGTGGTTGCTGTTTTAAGCGCTCATGGTTATATAAACGAGTTAGGGTTCTAATTCGTTTTTGCTATTTTTTTTTGGGTANTAGGAATTGTAATGTTTGGTTTGATAAATGGCACGATAATGGTCCTTTATGTAAACTGATCACTCATAGCTTTCTCATTGAAAATGGGTTTAATGTTAATGATAAAGTTGTTGATTGGTTAGATCAGGATGGTTGGAAGTGGCCGAATGAGTGGTATGTTTTGTTTAATGAGGTTGTTAATGTACCTGTTCCGTTATTATCAGAGGATTTTGATGATAAAGTAGTTTGGATGAATAAGAAGAATAAGGAGTCTAATTTTAGTGTTAAAGAAGCTTGGAAAGCTTTGCGTATTGACAGCCCTAAGGTTCTGTGGTCTAAACATGTGTGGTTCTCTCAATGTATTCCAAGGCATGCGTTTGTGCTTTGGATGGCTATGAGGAATAGACTTAAGACTTCTGACAGAATCTCCAAGTGGTTTAACATATCTAGTACCGTGTGTCCGTTGTGTAATGCTGCTGATGAAACCCACGCTCATCTGTTTTTTTCATGCAGTTTCTCTAAGATTATTTGGAATAATCTTAAGGGTTTATGTAAGCTTGATAATGTGTCTTGTATTTGGGCTGAGATTGTTTCTGGAATTTCTATTAGAACTGCTAGGAACTCCCTTTGGAGTGTTATTCAGCGTTTGGTGTTTGGGGCTGCAGTCTACTATATTTGGCAAGAGAGAAACATTAGGTTGTTTCAAAAGAATTTTAGAAGTGAGGAAACAGTCTTCAAGATTATTGTTGACATCGTTAGACATAAGCTTTTGGGTTTGAATATTAAGAGGTCTGTGGAGTCAGTGAAGGCTGCGGAAATTTGGAAGATCCCATTGTTAAGTTCTAATGGTATCACGTAGATTTTTTTTTTTGGGTAAAAGGGTTAATTCACCCCGGCAAAATTCATTACACCAAAAATCGTTGAAGTACATAGGATGAGGGTGACTTCCCTCATCTCAGTCCCTGAGGACACTTACAGACTCACATATAAGAATGACACGCCATTCTTATAACTTACATTGAATATAAACTTACATTGAACATAAACTACAACGACTATAAAAATAACACAAACTAAATGCTATTCAAGCAGATAATTCCTTGAATCTTCAAATCGTCATAGTAGTCCAAACTTCCATAATCATCTTCATAGGGTCCAAACCCTAACATCCATCAAAAGAAAGCAGCTTCGATCCCATGCACAAAATAGATCCATAAAATGAAGTTAAATATTAAATAGAGTAAATTGCGTTTTTGGTCTTTGTGCTTTGGCCAAATTTTAAATTGAAGATTTATGGATTTTTTTAAAAACTCTACTCAGCTTCAAAGTTGCAAATACAGAACCAAAACCCAAAACCAAAACCATAATTTTCAATTCAAAAAAACAAACAGGCCGAATCACAAAATCCCCTCAAAACCCTAAGCCTAATTTGTACAATATCTTTCTTTTTATTTTTATAAATGATTTGATTATTTGATTATTGAATCTAATTGTGTGTTTTGATTATAGAGATACCTGATTCTTGATGGAAAATAAATCGTCAAAGAGATTGCTGCAATTTGACTACGCCTCAATGGTAACTTGTGTGTTATGTTGTATTAAAACGCCTTTTATTAATGTTGTTAAATATTTAATAGAGTAAATTGCATTTTGGTCCTTGTGGTTTGGCCAAATTGCGAATTGAAGATTTATGTATTTTTTAAACCCTCTACTCAGCTTCAAAGTTACAGAACCAAAACCCTAATTTTCAATTCAAACAAACAAACAGGTCGAATCACAAAATCCCCTCAAAACCCTAACCCTAATTTGTACAATATCTTTCCTTTTTTTTATATAAACGACTTGATTATTTGATTATTGAATCTAATTATGTGTTTTGATTATAGAGATACCTAATTCTTGATGGAAAATAAATCGTCAAGAGATTGCTGCAATTTGACTACGCCACAACGTTAACTTGTGTGTTATGTTGTATTAAAACGCCTTTTATTAATCTTGTTAAATATTAAATAGAGTAAATTGCGTTTTTGATTGCAAATTGAAGATTTATGGATTTTTTAAACCCTCTACTCAGCTTCAAAGTTGCAAATACAGAACCAAAACCCAAAACCAAAACCCTAATTTTCAATTCAAACAAACAACCATGTAGAATCACAAAATCCCCTCAAAACCCTAACCCTATTTTGTACAATATCTTTCCTGTTTTTTATATAAGTGAGTTGATTATTTGATTATTGAATCTAATTGTGTGTTTTGATTATAGAGATACCTGATTCTTGATGGAAAACAAATCGTCAAAGAGATTGCTGCAATTTGACTACGCCACAACGGTAACTTGTGTGTTATGTTGTATTAAAACGGCTTTTATTAATGTTGTTAAATATTTAACAGAGTAAATTGCGTTTTGGTCCTTGTGGTTTGGCCAAATTGCAAATTAAAGATTTATAGATTTTTTAAACCCTCTACTCAGCTTCAAAGTTGCAAATACAGAACCAAAACCCAAAACCATAACCCTAATTTTCAATTCAAACAAACAAGCAGGTCGAATCACAAAAATCCCTCAAAACCCTAACCCTAATTTGTACAATATCTTTCCTTTTTATTATAAACGATTTGATTATTTGATGATCGAATCTAATTGTGTGTTTTGATTATAGAGATACCTGATTCTTGATGGAAAACAAATCGTCTAAGAGATTGCTGCAATTTGACTACGCCACAACGGTAACTTGTGTGTTATGTTATATTAAAACGCCTTTTATTAATGTTGTAAAATATTAAATAGAGTAAATTGCGTTTTGGTCTTTGTGGTTTGGCCAAATTTTAAATTGAAGATTTATAGATTTTTTGAACCCTCTACTCAGCTTCAAAGTTGCAAATACAGAACCAAAACCCAAAACCAAAACCCTAATTTTCAATTCAAACAAACAAACAGGTCGAATCACAAAATCCCCTCAAAACCCTAACCCTAATTTGTACAATATCTTTCCTTTTTTTTTTAAACGATTTGATTTTTTGATTATTGAATCTAATTGCGTGCTTTGATTATAGAGATACCTGATTCTTGATGGAAAACAAATCGTCAAAGAGATTGCTGCAATTTGACTACGCCACAACGGTAACTTGTGTGTTATGTTGTATTAAAACGCCTTTTATTAATGTTGTTAAATATTAAATAGAGTAAATTGCGTTTTTGGTCCTTGTGGTTTGGCCAAATTGCAAATTGAAGATTTATAGATTTTTTGAACCCTCTACTCAGCTTCAAAGTTGCAAATACAGAACCAAAACCCAAAACCAAAACCATAATTTTCAATTCAAACAAACAAACAGGTCGAATCACAAAATCCCCTCAAAACCCTAAGCCTAATTTGTACAATATATTTCTTTTTTTTTTCTTTTTTTTTATAAACAATTTAATTATTTGATTATTGAATCTAATTGTGTGTTTTGATTATAGAGATACCTAATTCTTGATGGAAAATAAATCGTCAAAGAGATTGCTGCAATTTGACTACGCCACAACGGTTACTTATGTGTTATGTTATATTAAAATGCCTTTTATTAATGTTGTTAAATATTAAATAGAGTAAATTGCATTTTTGGTCCTTGTGGTTTCGCCAAATCGCAAATTGAAGATTTATAGATTTTTTAAACCCGCTACTCAGCTTCAAAGTTGCAAACCTAAAACCAAAACCCTAATTTTCAATTCAAACAAACAAATAGATCGAATCACAAAATCCCCTCAAAACCCTAACCCTAATTTGTACAATATCTTTCCTTTTTTTTAATATATAAACGACTTGATTATTTGATTATTGAATCTAATTGTGTGTTTTGATTATAGAGATACATGATTCTTGATGGAAAACAAATCGTAAAAGAGATTGTTGCAATTTGACTACGCCACAACGGTAACTTGTGTGTTATGTTGTATTAAAACGCCTTTTATTAATGTTGTTAAATATTAAATAGAGTAAATTGCGTTTTTGGTCCTTGTGGTTTGGCCAAATTGCAAATTGATGATTTATGGATTTTTAAACCCTCTACTCAGCTTCAAAGTTGCAAATACAAAACCAAAACCCAAAACCAAAACCCTAATTTTCAATTCAAATAAACAAACAGGTCGATTCACAAAATCCCCTCAAAACCCTAACCCTAATTTGTACAATATCTTTCTGTTGACATAAATAATGCATAAAAACGTTATTTATATTTTTCGATATCTCTACGATTTGATGATCACAAAATGTAAAATCATTAAACGTAAGATTACTACGTAAACAAGTATTAAGCTAGTTTATATCATTTTATCCAACTTAATCACTTAAGGTATGAATAAACAAGTGCTTAATACATCTCATGATCAAAGGGGTATTTAATTAATTATTACAAAGTTTATTTAATAATATAAACGTATTATATATTTTTTAATAACACTTTTGGTAATAAAAGAAAATGTTTAAATCATACTAAATATATGAATTCAAATTTTTTACCAAAATCAGTTAGTTTTTCACCAAATAAACTTTCCCCACTAAAAGACAGAAACTCTGGCCGTTACAGCTGGGCGGCCCCCTTAATTTTAAGGGGGTCGGCCACGCTCCCCTGTCAGATTTTGTCAGAAATTTTCTCCTATAAATACCACTTCAAACCTGGTATTTTTCTCACCTCTTGAACGAAAATTTTCAAATCTAAATCTCTCTAAACATCTTCTAAAACCCTTTTATCATTTGATTATTAATCCTTGTTTCAAGTGATTCAATCCCTCCTCATCCATCCTCTTCCAAAGTGCAAGAGAAGAATACTCCTTCAACCTCAAGTTTAAGAAGTATTGTATATTTGTTGTGTATATTGTGTATAGAATTTGTGAAGTAGTGTTGTGTTTATAGTAAGTAGTTCTAGGAGAGCTAGTTGTGAATAGAAGTTGGGTAGAGAAGAAGATCAAGTAGTGAAGTAGTTAAGTGGTGTGTAGTAGTGAAGAAGTTGAGGTGTGTACAAGTAGTGAAGAAGTAGTGATAAGTTGTGGTGTGTTGTGAGATTGGTTCTAGCTAAAATTAGGACCCGGCATTTAGCTTAGTGCCGTAAATTGGTGTAAGCAAAAGTCGTGTAAGGTTTTCTCCGCCATAAGGGAGCTTGTCTTTGTAAATTAAAAAGACATAAAACTATTCAACCCCCCCTTCTAGTTTTCCACAATTGGTATCAAGAGCCACATCAAACAAGATTTTTAAAATATATTGTATTTTAAAACTTGAAATCGATCTATGGAAATGGAAAAATATTTAGAAGGGAAAATTGGTTTTAAACCACCATTTCTTGAAAATGAAAATTTTCTTACATGGAAAAATGAATTCGAAAGTTATGTGAAATCAATAGACCATAATCTTTGGCATGTCATTTCAATTGGTGATATTTAATCAATAAATACTACTTTTGAAAAACAAAATAACTTGGCAAAATTTATTATATACAAAGCTATACCAAATGTTGAATATGAAAGAATATTTTTTTGTCAAACGGCAAATGACATGTGGAAAAATCTTTTAAAATATCACCAAGAAAAATGTCAAGCCAAAGAAAAATTTGCACATGAGTTAGTAGCAAAAGAAAGTATTGTAGATAAATATTTAGTTGAAATAAGTACAAGTGCTACTAGTTCAAATGTCTTATATGTAGGTAATGATGCCGAAAACAACATGAGCCATGACAAGAAGGAACTAAATGACGATGACGATTCTAGTTCCGAAAGTGAGGACGAAGAATATGCAAAGGTTGTCAAAGAGTTTAAAAGACTCATTAAAAAGCGACAAATAACACAAGATAAAAGGAAAACAACACGAAGAAAAAGAATTGATGATGAAGACAAAAAGACCAAAGGAGAATGTTTCGTTGCTCAAGCGTCAAATGAAGTATGCCTAGGAATTAATTTGTAGCCCGATGAATGGGTAAAGGATAGCGGGTGCTCAAGACACATGACGGGGAATCGCAAGCTATTCTCTACATACAAAGCATACAATGGAGGTAATGTTATTTTTGGTAGTGATCGTTGTGGAAAAATCATAGGCAAAGGTACGATTTCTCAAGACTCACTAACTATTGAAAATGTTGAGCATGTAGATAACTTAACATATAACTTGCTTAGTATAGGTCAAATATGTGACAATAAGTGTAGGGTTACCTTTACCGATAAGGATAGTATAATCATTAAGGATGATAAAATCATAGGTAGAGGAATTAGGAAAGGCGGCGTATATGTCATGAAACTAGGAGATAAATTGGAAGATAGGATATGCCTAGCAACCTTAGACGAAAACTCCACTTTGTGGCATAGGAGATTAGGTCATGCAAACATGCAACAAATACAATCATTGGTGTCTAAGGAACTAGTTAGAAACTTACCTAGCCTAAAATATAATCAACACTTTTGCGATGCCTGTAAAATAGAAAAACAAGCACATGCTAGTCATAAAGCTAAGATATAGTATCCACCACTAGATGCTTAGAACTACTTCATATGGACCTCTTCGGTCCATCCGCGGTGCGGAGCTACGGTGGCAATTGCTACACCTTAGTTATAGTAGATGACTATTCACGATACACGTGGACTAGGTTCCTAAGCGATAAAACCGAGGCCTTTGAAAAATTTGAGACATTTAGTAATATGATAAAAAAATAAGCTAGGATGCTCTATAGTTTCAATTAGGACGGACCATGGTAGGGAATTCGATAACGAAGTACAATTCGGAAAATATTGTATTTTAAATGGAATATCTCACAACTTTTCCGCTCCACGAACACCTCAATCAAATGGAGTAGTAGAAAGGAAAAATAGGACCTTACAAGAAATGAGTAGAACTATGTTAAATGAACAATCTATCCCACAAAAAATTTGGTGTCATGCCGTAGATACTTCAACATACATACTTAATAGGGTGTCTATTAGATGAATACTAGAAAAAACTCCTTATGAGTTACTAAGAGGTAGAAAACCAAACATAGGCTACTTTAAGGTATTTGGAAGTAAATGTTTTATTCTTAACACAAAGGATTATCTTACTATGTTCGACCCTAAGTCATATGAAGGAATCTTTCTAGGATATTCACAAAGTAGTAAAGCATATATAGTCTTAAATAAACACACTATGAAAGTAGAAGAATCCTTAAACGTAACCTTCGATGAAACTCCTCCACCACCTAAGACATTAGCCTTAGAAGATGATGATGTTATAGAGGAAGAAGCTATTGAGGTTAGTAAAACAAAACCTTTAGGAAATGATATTGAAGAAGAAAATTTAGAAGAAAACGAAGTTATAAATATTATGGAATCTAGGTCACACCCATTAGACAACATCATAGGTCACCTAAACCAACGAACACTTAGCTCACAAGCGCAAGAAAAAAATAATTTCTTTTGTTTTGTGTCGACAATAGAGCCTAAGAATATAAATGAAGCCTTAAAGGATGAAAGTTGGATTTTGGCTATGCAAGAAGAATTAAATCAATTCAAAACAAATGATGTTTGGGAACTAGTCCCAAATCCTAGGAACGTGACCATAATAGGAACTAAGTGGATATTTAGGAATAAATTAGATGAGAATGGAATAGTAACTAGGAACAAAGCTAGGTTAGTCGCCTAAGTTTATAATCAACAAGAAGGAATTGATTATGACGAAACTTATGCCCCCGTAGCTAGATTAGAATCCATTAGAATCCTTTTAGCTTATGCCTGCGCCCTAGACTTTAGGTTATACCAAATGGATGTGAAGAGTGCATTCCTTAACGGTTTTATCAATGAGGAGGTATATGTGGCACAACCTCCAGGATTCATTGACTTCGCAAAACCTGATTATGTTTATAAACTAAAGAAAGCTTTATATGGTCTTAAGCAAGCTCCAAAGGCTTGGTATGATAGACTAAAGGCATTCTTGGTTAAACATAATTATTCCATGGGAATGGTAGATAACACTCTCTTCACTAAAAGAAGTGACCCTCATATTATCATTGTTCAAATATATGTCGATGACATTATATTTGGCTCAACTTGTCAAGAAATGTGTGATGAATTTGCCAAAATCATGCATGATGAGTTTGAGATGAGTATGATGGGAGAACTAAACTTCTTCTTAGGATTACAAATAAAACAACTAGAAGACGGAATATTCTTTAACCAATCTAAGTACATTAAGGAAATGCTTAAGAAATTTGGCCTAGAAGACTCTAAACCACTTAAGACACCTATGTCTACGGAAATTAAACTCACAAGAGATGAAGAGGGTGAGTCCGTAGATAATACTAAGTATAGAGGAATGATAGGAAGTCTACTATACTTAACGGCAAGTAGACCCGATATCATGTATAGTGTTTGCCTTTGCGCTCGCTTTCAAGAGGATCCCAAAACCTCTCACCTAGAAGCGGTTAAGCGTATCTTCCGATACATTAAAGGCACTATACACTTAGGATTATGGTATCCTAAGGGATCCGGCATAGAAACCATTGTCTATGCGGATTCGGATCATGCGGGAGACTACGTAGATAGAAAGAGCACTAGCGGTATTTGCACGTTTATGGGATGTTGTTTAACATCTTGGTTTTCGAAGAAGCAAACCGCTCTTGCTATTTCTACCACCGAAGCCGAATACGTAAGCGCTGGAAAGGCATGTCAACAAGCACTATGTATGAAACAAGCTCTCGTAGACTATGGCATTAGGTTAGAAAATATCCCCATTATGTGCGATAACAAAGGAGCTATAGACTTAAGTAAGAATCCCGTTCAACACTCTAGGACTAAACATATAGAAATACGCCATCACTTCCTTAGGGATAACGTACAAAAAGGAAATATCACTATAGAGAAGGTAGCTTCGGAAGATAACATAGCCGACATATTCACTAAGCCCCTTAAGCATGAATTATTTACCACTTGCGTTTAGGATTAGGAATGATGGAACAAATTGATTAAATTTTCTTGAAGGATCAAAACTTTCTAAAATTTTCAAAAGTCTGGACACTTTTAAGTGTTAGATGGGCGGACCCCTTATATATATAAGGGCGGCCCCCTTAAAATTAAGGGGACCGGCCTCTATTTAAGGTGGCCGGCCATCTGATGGTAAAAAGTTCTTTGTTTTTCTTTCTTTCTTCTCAAATCTGAGTCTAGGATTCTGTTTTGCAAAAAAAAAACAAGGAATTGAGATATTTTGTTTGCGTAATTATACTTTCAATAAAAACCTCAATTCTTTTCCAAAACATTCTCACGATTATGAAAACTCATTGTTGAATAATGATAAAAACGTTTTTCTAAAATCATGCATAATAGTCTTACTCTCGTTATCTATAAGTATATAATCTAATGTATACTTATATATAACATTTAGAAGTAAGCAAATTTAATTCAAGGAGACTAAAGATTGTTTCTTAGGATTATTATTAGTTATTCATAAGAGTCGAAGCAATCTTTACTCCACATCTGTTTCATATAGGCACACACTAGAACAAAATCAAGAACTTCATGGTCACATTTGTTCCATCACTAGTTAGTCACTAATAGGTGCCTTCACTTAAGTCTAGTTGCCTTAGGTTTCATTAATTGCTTAATTGTTTATTTGCTTTAAATGCATGCTTAATTATGATTATATGTTTATTTGCTTGCATATATACTTTTCATGTAAATTAGACTATGAAAATGCTTGCCTAGTTGCCTAAAGAGTTGGTCTTGCCCAAAACCAAACCCCAAAACAAACACCTTTCTGGAAAAACTTTACCAAAAACCCGTTTCTGGCAACCTGGATCCTCAAACCAGGGCGGCCCCCTTAAATCAAAGGAGCAGCCCCCTTAAAATTAAGGGGACCGGCCACTAATTAAGGGGGCCGGCCATCTGTAGGTCGAAGTTTCCTGTTTACTTTCTGCTTTTCAGTCCATTGCACCCTATTTTGATTCCTCATTTCCCTGAATTCACAAACACCTTTTTTCAATCAAATCCAACACATATTCTCCTTCCATAAACACAAAATCATCACACTATAAATGCCTCTCATCATCACAAATCATTGCTCATTCATCCAAACATGTCATCTCCCAACAACCAAAAACCCAAGTTTTCAAGAGTTGCTAAAATCTCCGTCAAGCCCGTATGGAGAAGAAAGCTTGATACTTGTCAAAAATCATCATCAATAAATGATGTTGTCTCTAGCCAACCAATACCCAAGCCTTCAAACTACCCAAATAATACCACTCTTCTACATCACCAAGACAACCTCACAATCACACTCACAAATAAAATTCCACCTTCACCCATCTCATCTCTACCAAATGATCCTTTTGAGGAAGATGCTCAATTTCAAAACAACCACCATCACTCTCATCCAAACATGAATAAAATGACTCATGACCAAACCACAAACCCAAATCAAAATCCAACTTCACCATCATCACCTACCTCCGAACATGCAAAGTTCGTTGATGAGCTCAAGGAAGCTCATGAACTTAATGCTCTTCTTGCGTTGCACCTTACTAAACACAATTTGGATCAACAACCATCATCCTCCAATTCATCACCATCAAATCATTTGTTCCATCTTGAGAATCATGTCAACAATTGCATTTGTTGTACATTTCTCCAAGAACAACATCTTGTTCTCAATGAACGTCTCACTTGGATTGAGCATCTACTTACTAAAACATCGCCAACATCACCACCACCTAATCCTTCCACTCCATATCCATCACCATCCAACCTTTAAATGCATCCTCCATGCCCCTCAATAAAATCACCAACACCATTTTGTTACCCAAGCAAGACCAAGAAACTTCATGATGGCAACTTAGTATTTTCTTAGTGTAGTTTAATAAGAGAAGCATATATGCATGCAAGTGTACTAAAGATTATGTTTTAACATAATCTATTTTAATAAATTTATTAATGAATGCTTTGTTTTTGCCATGATTTTTACTTAATTGTCTTACTTTTACCATGTATTTGATTTATTATGATTTGCTTTATTTGTATGCATTCTATATATATATATATATATATATATATATATATATATATATATATATATATATATATATATATATATATATATATATATATATATATATATATA
>LBNU01015142.1:22292-34301 GCA_014162995.1 Artemisia annua | reverse complement strand
TAGTAGTTATATTAGTTAGTAAAACGTAGATTAGTGGTAGATTAGTTCGCGGAAGAAGGACGGGTCTTTACCCACTGTATACCTGATCCGCAGCCCAAGTGGCACGCCCAAGTGGCAAAAACCCATGTACATATAAATACCCTCTCCATCCTTGGAGAGGGTAAGCCTTCTCATAATCTATTTTCTTTTTTTTTGTTTTCTCTCAAGGCTTCACTTTCTTTCTCTCTCTAACGTTCTCTCTCTACATTTCTTTCTTTCTTTCTTACATATAAACGAACCAAACTACAAGAACTAAACGTGTTTGTGAGCTTATTTAGTATCCTACAATTGGTATCAGAGCCATGGTTACATCCTAGGGATTGTAGGACTTGTGGTGTATGGTTTGTTTTGGTTTCTATTAGTTTAGGGTGGTTTTTACTCATTTTGGAGCTTGTTCGTGGTGATTCTTGTGTTCTTTCTTGTAATTCTAGGATTAGAGGGGTTAGATTCATCTAGTTTATCAGTTGGTTGGACTAAATCTAATGTCTGTGAAGTATACGAGTGATTTTGGAACCTTTTTCTTGCCAGCGGTTTGCTCTACGTTAAGGTGTTCTTCGCAGCGGTTAACTTGGGTTTCAGCGGTTAAGTACTAGCGGTTAGTGCAAGTTGATCAGCGAACATTACACTGTACTTTGTACTGTTTCAGCAGTTAACTTCCAGCGGTTTACTCTTCAGCGGTTACTTTACTAGCGGTTACTCTGTCAGCGGTTACTATTGTCAGCGGTTTAATAATCAGCGGTTACTATTTCAGCGGTTATTACATCAGCGTTATTCTTTCAGCGGTTACTTGTCAGCGGTTACTGTTCCAGCGGTTTACTCATCTTAGCGGTTTTCCTGGTTGAGTTTAGTAAAATCCCGGGAAAGAATCGATTTCTCGGTTTAAGTCACGTGTGTTGTAAAATCCNTATTGTCAGCGGTTTAATAATCAGCGGTTACTATTTCAGCGGTTATTACATCAGCGTTATTCTTTCAGCGGTTACTTGTCAGCGGTTACTGTTCCAGCGGTTTACTCATCTTAGCGGTTTTCCTGGTTGAGTTTAGTAAAATCCCGGGAAAGAATCGATTTCTCGGTTTAAGTCACATGTGTTGTAAAATCCCGTCTAAGACCTTGTCATCATGAATACTGTAACATCTATTGATGATATCCAAGCTGCTGGGTCTGACACTCGACCTCCAATGCTAGAAAGAACGGACTATGAGTCTTGGTCACAAAGAATTCGCTTGTATTGTCAAGACAAAGAAAATGGGGAGAACATTCTGAGATCAATTGATGAAGGGCCGTTCCAAATGGGTACTACCAGAGATGTTATTTCCACTGGTGATGATGGGACAGTCACCTTTGGAATTGACAGACCTCGTACGTACAATGATCTGAATGAAGCGGAAAAGAAACGATATGATGCTGGCATTCGTGCTTCAAACATTGTGGTACAAGGGCTACCGAAGGACATCTACAAACTAATTAACTTCAAGACTGAGGCCAAAGCCGTTTGGGACAATGTCAAAATGTTGCTAGCTGGTTCAGAACTAACAAAGGAAGATCGTGAGTCTCAATTGTACGATGAATTCGAGCACTTTAAGATGAACCCTGGTGAAAGCATCAATGATTACTATGTCAGATTCCACAAGCTTGTGAATGACATGAGAATGATCAGAATGACAATGCCCAACATCCAACTCAACTCAAAGTTCGTCAATAACATGTCACCAGAACGGGATCGGTTTGTCACAGCTGTGAAGCTAAACAAAGGACTCAGAAACACCAACTATGAGCAACTCTATGCTTATCTGCAACAACATGAGAAACATGCCATGTATGATCGTCAGCTAAGAGAGAAGTTTCATCCCTCTAATGATCCTCTTGCTCTAATCTCCAGTGCTCAAGGACTCAACCGATTCTCAGATGACTTAATCAAGGTTACTCTGTCAGCGGTTACTATTGTTAGCGGTTTAATAATCAGCGGTTACTATTCCAGCGGTTAAGTTTCAGCGGTTATTACATCAGCGTTTTTCTTTCAGAGGTTACTGTTCCAGCGGTTTACTCATCTTAGCGGTTTTCCTGGTTGACTTTAGTAAAATCTCGGGAAAGATTCGATTTCTCGCTTTAAGTCACGTGTGTTGTAAAATCCTGTCTAAGACTTTGTCATCATGACTACTGTAACATCTATTGATGATATCCAAGCTGCTGGGTCTGACACTCGACCTCCAATGCTAGAAAGAATGGACTATGAGTCTTGGTCACAAAGAATTCGCTTGTATTGTCAAGGCAAAGAAAATGGGGAGAACATTCTAAGATCAATTTATGAAGGGCCGTTCCAGATGGGTACTACCAGAGATGTTATCTCCACTGGTGATGATGGGACAGTCACCTTTAGAATTGACAGACCTCGTACATACAATGATCTGAATGAAGCGGAAAAGAAACGATATGATGCTGACATTCGTGCTTCAAACATTGTGGTACAAGGGCTACCGAAGGACATCTACAAACTGATTAACTTCAACACTGTGGCCAAAGCCGTTTGGGACAATGTCAAAATGTTGCTAGCTGGTTCGAAACTAACAAAGGAAGATCGTGAGTCTCAATTGTACGATGAATTCGAGCACTTTAAGATGAACCCTGGTGAAAGCATCAATGATTACTATGTCAGATTCCACAAGCTTGTGAATGACATGAGAATGATCAGAATGACAATGCCCAACATCCAACTCAACTCAAAGTTCGTCAATAACATGTCACCAGAACGGGATCGGTTTGTCACAGCTGTGAAGCTAAACAAAGGACTCAGAAACACCAACTATGAGCAACTCTATGCTTATCTGCAACAACATGAGAAACATGCCATGTATGATCGTCAGCTAAGAGAGAAGTTTCATCCCTCTAATGATCCTCTTGCTCTAATCTCCAGTGCTCAAGGACTCAACCGATTCTCAGATGACTTAATCAATCCTCCAATCACTGCTCATGCAACACAGAATCAGTCTTCTCTTGGTCAAACCTCAATGCAATCAGCAAGTGTCAAAACTAATCCACAAGAATCGGGAAATTCCTACATGGACAAGAGAATTGATAATCTCTCCAATCAAGTCTCTCTGCTGGTTCAACACTTCAGAAGCACTCTTCCTCAAACCAACAATCAACTCAGAACATCATCTAATCCACGTAATCTTGCTGTTGTGGAAGATGGGCGTGTTGTGGTTCAGGGAAGACAGAATGTCCGAGGAAATGTTCAGAACAGAATGGGTAATGGCAATCAAGGACAAGGAAGAATCAAGTGCTACAACTGTGGTGGGCTAGGTCATATTGCACGAAATTGCACTGAACCAAAACGTCCTCAGAATTCCGACTTCTTCAAAGATAAGATGCTACTGATGCAAGCCCAAGAAAATGGAGTGCAATTGGATGAGGAAAAACTGCTATTTCTTGCTGGTGATGAAGGGAATTCCTTTGATGCTGATGTGGATGATCAACCAGTTCAGGATCTTGCTCTTAATGACCCAAACATCTTCCAGGCTGAAGACGGTGATGCCTTTGATTCTGATGTTGATGATGAACCTACTGCACAAACCATCTTTATGGCCAAGCTTACATCAGCAGTCACATCGGCAAATCAATCAGGATCTTCCAAATCATCAATCATTTCTGAGGTACGCAAATTATATGACACATATGAAACAAGTGCTATTCCAACGATGCTCAATGAGGTACATCAAACTAGTATTGTTACACCAGATGATGTTGATTTGAAAAATACTAAGGTTCCCTCAAAATAACAACATATGGATAACAATAAAGAGTCTGATGGACCCAGTAGAGCATCTGACGATGCACATGTTGATGATGTGATGCACAACCAAAGGACTCATAACGAAGTAAAACACATCGACATTATTGATTCAGATCCTGCTGATATGGGTAATAGCAATGTTGTCCCATATGAGCAATATTTGAAACAAAGTGTCGAGACTGCTTTACCATGTAATGATTCTTGTGTTAATAATGATACGTGTGTATATGATGAATATACTGCTGTTATACCTGATGATACTCTGAGCACTAGGATTAATATTCTTAAAGATCAGGTGAATATGTATCAACAACGTGCAAAATTTGAGTTAACCGAACGTGAACAGAAAATGGATTGGCAAATGTGTACATATATCACCGAAAGGAATTTAAAGGAAGAAAAGTTAAGAGTGGAAATAAAATCTTTGCAAAATCAAATCGATCAAACTGTTAAACAAAAACAGGAGATTCAAAATAGTGTCACCACACTAAAACTAGATTTTCAGAGTAAGGAAGCCAAACTCCTTAACGATTTTTCCAATTTAAAGGCCTTAAAGAACAAGCTTGAAAACAAATTGTACACACAAGGCCAAACCATTCAAACTGCTCAAATGATACAAGAGCACATTAAGCTTCGTGATAAACATAGTGATACGGATACAGGTGTGCCTAAAACTAATTTTCTTAGGAGCGTTAGTGCCTCTCAACCTACCTTATATGACTATAATGTGATGCTTAAGCCCAATCATGATCCCCCTGATGTGCGTAATACAGAAGAGATTGATGACATTGAAACATAAAATAGGAAAAGACTTGAGAATAAGATGAAGGATCCCACGAGCATTGAAAAGCGTGTTAATGTCAAGCCCCATAACTATTATGAACAGAACCGATTGATTGTCTTTGTTCCCCAAACTAGGTTAACCCCCGAACAGATTTTTTGGGCCTTAGATGTTGAAAAAATGAAAGCAGAACAACTTATAGCTACCACTCCTCTTAAGTCTGCTACCCCAACGGTGTATCCTCCCAATACACCTATGAACCTAGTTCAGATAGCTCTTCCCACTCAATGTAAAACTCTTATTAGCATGTATGTTTTGTATCAAATGTTTGCGGATTTTGACAAAACATGTAAAAAGAGGATTACTCCAACGGGAATCACTGAGGGTGAAAGGGGTTTTGAAGTTACAAAAGAATGCTATCTCACAGAAGTCATTCCGTTTTTCAAACAAATTAAAAACCACTTTGAATGCATGGAAACGTCTCTTAAATCAGAGATCAATGAAATGAAAGAGGTGTTTAAAAACCAGGAACGTGAAGGAAAACAAACTGTAATAGATCTTCAACATAGTGAAATTGCAAGGAAGAATGCTCTCATCATGTATGATAATTTGATTGCTATGTGCATTGCTCAAGATGTGTTTTATACTGCTACTGACTCTTCTTTAACTGCTTCCCTATTTCATGAAATGTCTGTTACATTAAAAGTTTTCCAGAATCGTGTTGTTGAGCTTGAGAAGGAGAATTTAAAACTGCGCGAAAAAATTCAAAAAGATGATCATGATAACATGGTCAAGCAATTTTCAAAACTAGAGGTTGATAATCTTAACTTGCAATTAAGATACCAACATCTAGAAGAAAGAATTAGAAACTCAAATGCTAAGACATCTTCGGATGCTCCTGAATTTGATGCATATTTTGAATTAGGCAAACGGGATGAAAGAATTCAAGCTCACACAAACACGATTCGGAAACTGAAGCTTCAAATTGCACAATTAAAGACAAATAAATGTGATGTGATTGATAATAAATGTGATGTGATTGATACCCTGAAACTTCTGTGTTCAGATTCTCAAAATTTTCAACTTCAAAATGTCATTAACGACTTGAAATATGAAAACGATTGTTTTCAAGCTGAAAACTCTAAGATCAAACAACATTACAAAGAGTTATATGATTCAATTAAGATCACACGTGATAAAGACAATGAAAAGATGACTTCCTTGCTTAAAGAGAATGAGAATCTAAAGACTCAGGTGAAAGGGAAAATGCTAGTCACTGCATGTGATTGCAGTCTCTCCAAGGTTGCTAAAACAAAAAGAACTGATGTTGATGCCATTAATATTCCTCTTCCCCTTAGAAATAATGCATTTGTTCATAGTGAGTACCTTAGGTATCTTAAGGATTGCCTAGATATCCTTTGCGAGACTATTGAAGAAGTTAGAATGGTGAGACCTGCGGACATTGGCATCCGTGATGTGTACTATCTCACTAACAGATCATATGAGCTCTTAGATTATGCCATTGGTACATGTCCTAAAGTTGTTTGCATGCGTGATAAGACTGATGATTGTCACTAATGCTAGCGGGTCAAAGCCTAGTTGTAATACAAGGAATGATAGGACTTCGCCAGCTAAGAGTGCTCAAGGAAAGAAAGTAGAAGACCACATTAGGAACAATAAGACTGATCTGAATGATGTGAATCGTGTTGATTCTAGTATGAGCTCTAGGCGTACTGTAATTAATTCGAATGCTAAAACCATTTGTGAGATCTGTAATAACTATTTAAATTCTGGAAATCATGATGTGTGTTTTAAGACATGTTTGAATGCTTCTAAAGTATCTCCTGGTTGTCATGCTGTTTATTATAATCGTGTTAAACATGTTTGGAAAGCAACAGGAAGGAAGTTTACTAATGTTGGCTATCATTGGAGACCCACTGGAAGACTAGTATCAATAGGAAGTCAGCGCCCCTTTGCTAAGCAGTCTAATCCTAAGTTCTACAACATTAAGATTTGGAAGAAGACTGGTAGAACTTTTCCTATAGGAACCCAATGCGTAAACCATAAGTCTAGTCCCCCAGCATGTCATGTTATGACTAAGGATGCTAGTAATTCTTCCTAAGTTCTACAACATTAAGATTTGGAAGAAGACTGGTAGAACTTTTCCTATAGGAACCCAATGCGTAAACCATAAGTCTAGTCCCCCAGCATGTCATGTTATGACTAAGGATGCTAGTAATTCTTCCTCTTCTATTGCCTTTAACAATATCTGGGCTAATCAATCGGATCCCACTTATGGTTGGGGATCCAAGTCTTTCCGTTATCCATATCTGTCTGGTTTCAAATGCAGGTCGTACAAATCACTCTGTGGTATTTGGACTCAGGCTGCTCAAAACATATGACGGGGGATCGCTCGCGGCTCAGAAATTTCGTGAAAAAGTTTATCGGGACTGTTAGATTCGGGAATGATCATTTTGGTGCAATAATGGGTTATGGAGATTATGTGGTTGGTGACAGCGTTATTTCTCGGGTATATTATGTAGAAGGTCTTGGGCACAATCTATTCTCCGTAGGTCAATTCTGTGACTCAGATCTTGAAGTTGCCTTCAGAAAACACACTTGTTATGTTAGAAGATTGGATGGCTTGGATCTCCTGAAAGGCAAACGTGGCTCAAACCTCTACACTATATCCATTGAAGATATGATGCAATCATCTCCAATCTGTCTACTATCTAAGGCCTCCAAGAACAAGTCATGGTTGTGGCATCGTCGTTTGAACCATTTGAACTTCGGTACCATCAATGAACTTACTCGTAAAGATCTTGTTCGAGGCATGCCCAGGCTGAAGTATGAAAAAGATCATCTCTGTTCCGCATGTCAGCTAGGTAAAAGCAAGAGGCATACTCACAAAACCAAAACCATCAACACCATTATGGAAGTTCTTCATACCCTTCACATGGACCTTTGTGGTCCCATGAGAGTGCAAAACATATTTGGAAAGAGATATGTGTTAGTGATCGTTGATGACTACTCTCGTTTCACATGGGTCAAATTCCTCAGATCCAAGGACGAAACACCTGAAAGCATCATCAAACTAATCAAGCAGTTGCAAGTTGGACTCCATAAAACTGTCAGATTCGTCCGCACAGATAATGGAACGGAGTTTGTCAATCAGCAACTTACTCAGTTTTATGAAGATCTGGGAATTAGTCATCAAAGGAGTATACCTCGAACACCTCAGCAGAATGGAGTCGTTGAAAGACGAAACCGTACACTTGTAGAGGCAGCACAAACTATGTTGATCTTCTCCAAAGCTCCTATGTTTCTCTGGGGAGAGGCAATTGCAACTGCTTGTTACACTCAGAATAGATCACTGATACATCCTCTTCACTGCAAAACCCCTTATGAGCTGGTGCATGAAAGAAAACCCGACCTCTCCTTTCTTCGAGTTTTTGGTGCATTGTGTTACCCGACCAACGAAAGCGAAGATTTGAGAAAGCTCAAGGCAAAAGCTGATATTGGAATTTTCGTTGGCTACGCACCAAACAAGAAGGGTTATCGAATCTACAACAAAAGAACCCGACAAATCATGGAAACCATCCATGTCACGTTTGATGAGCTGACCGAGCAAACAGTTCCTGAATACTCCAGTTCAGGACCAGCACCTAATCTATGGACTCCTGGACCAATTAGCTCGGTACTTGTACATTCCTCCACCACTGATACTCCTTATGTGCCACCTTCGAGTGAGAATTTGAAGAAACTGTTTGATCCAATGTATGATGAGTATTTTGAGCCTCAACAGAGAGTCGAACCAGAACAACAAGTCATCAGTCTTGATGCTGGTGCTAATGATGAACCTCAACCTACAAATGGGCCTTCCATCTCCATCTCTCTTAGTCAGAATGCTCCATCATCCAGTCATACCGATCACACTGATCAACATTCTTCAATACCTCAAGAAGAAGCATCTGATAACACATTTGAAGTGAATCCTTTTACTCAACCTCCAGATGAACCTTTTGTCAACATATTTGCTCCTGAACCTTCCACTTTGGCAACCTCCTCAGAAGATTCCAACACAGCTACTTCAATTCCCAGTCATCAACTTCATGAGCATATCAGGAAATGGAAAAACGATCACCCAATTGACAACATCATTGGTAACCCATCTAGGCCGGTATCTACCCGTAGACAACTTGCCACAGATGCTTTATGGTGTTTCGTTAGCAACATACTGTCCAAAGTAGAACCAAAAGATTATAANACTACTCTCGTTTCACATGGGTCAAATTCCTCAGATCCAAGGACGAAACACCTGAAATCATCATCAAACTAATCAAGCAGCTGCAAGTTGGACTTAATAAAACTGTCAGATTCGTCCGCACAGATAATGGAACAGAGTTTGTCAATCAGCAACTTACTCAGTTTTATGAAGATCTGGGAATTACTCATCAAAGGAGTATACCTCGAACACCTCAGCAGAATGGAGTCGTTGAAAGACGAAACCTACACTTGTAGAGGCAGCACGAACTATGTTGATCTTCTCCAAAGCTCCTATGTTTCTTTGGGGAGAGGCAATTGCAACTGCTTGTTACACTCAGAATAGATCACTGATACATCCTCTTCACTGCAAAACCCCTTATGAGCTGGTGCATGAAAGAAAACCCGACCTCTCCTTTCTTCGAGTTTTTGGTGCACTATGTTACCCGACCAACGAAAGCGAAGATTTGGGAAAGCTCAAGGAAAAAGCTGATATTGGAATTTTCGTTGGCTACGCACCAAACAAGAAGGGTTATCGAATCTACAACAAAAGAACCCGACAAATCATGGAAACCATCCATGTCACGTTTGATGAGCTGACCGAGCAAACAGTTCCTGAATACTCCAGTTCAGGACCCGCATCTAATCTCTGGACTCCTGGACCCATTAGTTCGGGACTTGTACATTCCTCCACCACTGATACTCCTTATGTGCCACCTTCGAGTGAGAATTTGAAGAAACTGTTTGATCCAATGTATGATGAGTATTTTGAGCCTCAACAGAGAGTCGAACCAGAACAACAAGTCATCAGTCTTGATGCTGCTGCTAATGATGAACCTCAACCTACAAACGGGCCTTCCATCTCCATCTCTCTTAGTCAGAATGCTCCATCATCCAGTCATACCGATCACACTGATCAACATTCTTCAATACCTCAAGAAGAAGCATCTGATAACACATTTGAAGTGAATCCTTTTACTCAACCACCTGATGAACCTTTTGTCAACATATTTGCTCCTGAACCATCCACTTTGGCAACCTCCTCAGAAGATTCCAACACAGCTACTTCAATTCCCAGTCATCAACTTCATGAGCATATCAGGAAATGGACAAACGATCACCCAATTGACAACATCATTGGTAACCCATCTAGGCCGGTATCTACCCGTAGACAACTTGCCACAGATGCTTTATGGTGTTTCGTTAGCAACATACTGTCCAAAGTAGAACCAAAAGATTATAAAGACGCTTTGACTAAAATGTCCTGGTTCACTGCAATGCAAGATGAAATCCATGAATTTGACAGACTAGATGTTTGGGAATTAGTGCCCCCTCCTGACTGTGCTATGATTATCGCTCTCAAATGGATCTTCAAAGTGAAGCTTGACGAATATGGTGAAGTGCTGAAGAACAAAGCTCGACTTGTGGCCAAAGGGTACAGACAAGAAGAAGGCATCGATTTTGAGGAATCATTCGCACCAGTTGCCAGAATTGAAGCCATCAGAATCTTCCTTGCCAATGCAGCCAGTCAGAACATGGTCGTCTACCAAATGGACGTGAAAACTGCCTTTCTCAATGGTCACTTAAAGGAAGTGGTATATGTAAGCCAACCAGAGGGGTTTGTTGATCCTGAACGCCCAAATCATGTCTATCGCTTGAAGAAGGCACTATATGGTCTTAAACAAGCACCCAGAGCATGGTATGATACCCTATCCAAATTCCTTCTAGCAAACCAATTCACCAAGGGTGTAGTCGATCCTACCTTGTTCACTAAAAAGCTGGGAGAGCATCGTCTCCACGTTCAGATCTATGTGGATGACATTATCTTCGCATCTGCCGATCCATTGGAATGTGATAGGTTTGCACGAGAAATGAGTACTGAATTCCAAATGTCCATGATGGGGCAAATGTCTTTCTTCTTGGGGCTTCAGATTTCTCAAAATCCACACGGTATCTTCATCAATCAATCCAAGTATGCTAGTGAAATACTTAAGAAATTTGGATTTAAATCATGTGAATCTGTTGACACTCCAATGGTTGAGAAAACAAAGCTGGATGAGGATGTTGAAGGAGCACTAATTGACCAAACCAAATACCGAAGCATGATTGGATCATTGATGTATCTCACGGCTAGCCGACCAGATCTTTTATTTGCTGTCTGCATGTGTGCTCGTTATCAATCCAAACCTACTAAAAAGCACTTAGAAGCAGTCAAAAGAGTCTTCAGATATCTTCAAGGAACAATTCACATGGGCCTTTGGTATCCTAAAGACACTGCAATGGCTCTCACTGCTTACTCTGATGCTGATCATGCGGGTTGTCAAGATACTCGTCGAAGTACTTCGGGCGGTGATCAATTTCTAGGAGATAAGCTAGTTAGTTGGTCATCAAAGAAGCAAATGAGTACATCAATCTCCTCTACAGAGGCTACCTAAAAAGGAAGTTAGACCCGTCATGGTAAACATCTAATTAAGAGTTTCTCGAAATGGTACTTTTCTACTTGGATAAATCCTTTCGAATACTAACATTTTGTTTCGTCAATTCGAGAGTCAATTCTGAGTCTAGTATAAGACTTTATGTCTTTACTTACGAGCTCGAGATTCTGCCACAACTTTTGAACATATTTGATCACATTTAATCACGTCTTCTCCCCCTCAAAAATAGCATATCATGATATTATTGCTATCAATTGATTAAATACAAAGCATTTGGAGAGATAGACGGACTTTTTCGCATGAAATTTGGAACATTTTTCTTTTTATAATACTCCCCCTCAGAACTCGCATATTTTTGAGAGAATTTTAAGCTTTTGCAATGAGTTTAGAGGGAAGGAGTCTTCTTGAGCAAAAATTCTAAAAATGAAAGAAATTTTAGATTTGTTGAATTTTGCATCAAGGTTTTTGAAAAACAAAGACTTCTCTTTGTTTGAGTAGGAATGTCACACTGAGGCGTACAACAGTGTCCATTTTTAGGATAAGTGCACTTTTTTGATGAAAATCATTTTTGCGTAGCACTTTCCTTTCTTTTAAAAAACGAGTCCTTAGCTGAAATACTAAGAAGTCATTAATTAAGCTCGGGTTTCGTACTGAAGTATACGAAAGCCATAGTGAAGAAAAATTTTGAGAAACGACATGTTTT
>LBNU01015142.1:2359-14135 GCA_014162995.1 Artemisia annua | reverse complement strand
TATACGTTAGTCAGCCAGAGGGATTTGTCGACCCAGAGCACCCAAATCATGTCTACCGACTTAAGAAGGCTCTCTATGGTCTCAAACAAGCCCCCAGGGCGTGGTATGATAAACTTACTGCTTTCTTGCTTGCTAATTCTTTCACTGAAGGTTTACTCGATCCAACTTTGTTTATTCCAAAACACGGGGAAGATGTTTTAATTGTGCAAATATATGTCGATGACATTATTTTTGGCTCTACTAACAAAAAGTACTCAAACGCTTTTGCCAGATTAGTGAAACAAAATTTTGAAATGTCTATGATGGGTAAACTTACGTTCTTTTTGGGACTAAAAGTTCATCAGTCTCCCCGTGGAATTTTCCTAAATCAGTCCAAATACGCTCTTGAGATAATTAAGAAACATGGAATGACCAGTTGTGATACTTACAATACTCCTATGGCTAACACAACTAAGTTAGATGCGGATCCAAATGGGAAACCAGTTGACCCCACAAAATACCGAAGTATCATTTATTTGCTGTATTTATGTGCTCTCGCTATCAGTCCAGTCCTACTGAATGTCAACTCAATGAGGCTAAGAGAATCCTTCGATACGTAAAGGGAACCATTAACTTGGGGATCTGGTATCCGAAGGATTCCGGTTTTGAACTAATAGATTTTTTAGACGCTGATCATGCAGGGTGTATGGATACACGCAAAAGTACTTCTGGTGGTTTGCAGTTTCTAGGAGATAAACTCGTGTCTTGGCAGTCAAAGAAGCAGGATTGCACCTCACTTTCATCTACAGAAGCTGAATACGTTGCCATGTCCGCCTATTGTGCACAAGTCATTTGGATGCGTACACAACTAATGGACTACGGTTACTTCTTCAACAAGATTCCAATGTATTGTGATTCGAAAAGTGCGATAGCAATCTTATGCAACACAGTTCTGCACTCAAAGTCTAAGCACATTGATCTCCGTTATCACTTCATCAAGGAGCATGTTGAAAAGGGTACAATTGAGTTATACTTTGTGGGTACTGAATACCAACTGGCAGATTTGTTCACAAAACCTTTAGCTCCATCAAGGTTTGCTGAACTGGTCCACCGGATTGGTATGCGGTGTTTGACTTCAGATGATCTAAAATCTTTTCTTGAAAACAATTAACTGAGTCAAATACCAAAACTATCTTTGTAAATATTTATCAAAAACAAAATACAAAATCAAAAAATCTTCAAAACACCAAAAAGATTTTACAATTTTTATATTTTTCATATGCATGTACACAATCTTCGTCAACACTTTGGTTTATCAAAAATTTCAAAATTTTCACACCAAGTGTTGAGGGGGAGAAAATGTTCTTCAAAATTTCAAAATCTTGTGCAAACATGTGTACTTGCATATTTCTAGTAGTTATGATGTTATTTTGCAATGGTGGAATGTCTAAGGTTATCTCGTATCATTTCTTTTTCCTTTTACTTCATTGTTAGCCTAATATGTCCTTACCATTAACTGTCGTTACCAATAATCGTTAAATAAACTCGTTAGGACTTGTTATATGGTTTAGTTAGTAGTCTAGGGACTAATATTGCTATGTTGTAAAAAGTTTCATAAAATTAAACTAAAACAAACACCCCCCCCCCCGTTTTTATTTTTCATAAAAATCAAAAAAACCAAAAATAAACACTCCCCTTTACATCTCACGGCTTGAATTCAAACTTCAAATTCTTGTTCTTGATCTTCAAAACGTAAGTGAATTCATGATCTTTAGTCTGTTTTAACAAATGGTTTTTAACCAATTTCGTTTTCAATGGCTAGATCCTTCATTATTATGATTATAAGAACTAGGGTTTTCGAAATTATAATGTTAACGTGGATAATGTGTTAGTGATTATGAAAAAATAGGGCTTTTGGTCTTAAACGATATCTAATCATATCCCTATCACCTAATCATAACAGAATTCATGATTGAATAGATTTCAAAAATTAGGGTTGCGTTGAATTAGGGCTTTGTGATAGAGTGATGTTTTTGTGAATATTATTGGTGGGATTTGTTAGTTTAAGTGTTTACAACATGTTTGTGCTTGTTAATTGTTCCATTTTAACTGATTCATGTTCTAGATAATTAGGGTTCATGTTCGATTTAGGGCTTTTCGTATGTGTGTTCTTGAGTCTAATTAAACAGCTTAAATGTGTTCTTGCAATTGTTAATTGATGTATTTCATTGGTTTTACAACATGAATTCTCGTTAAAATAGTTCTAGATAATTGTTGTGCTCGTTAAAGTTTTCGAGATATTTTAGAATGTACCTTGTTGTGTTTCTAACTGATTTTTATCACTCAATACACAGGTTTCATTCAAGGATTCAAAAGATTTCACAATATAACGTACGACTTCAAAGATTTCGAAAATTCTTGTATAAGAATTTTTCGAGAAAAAGTTTCGAGATCTTTTCTCATAAACTTTTTCGAGATCTTTCAAAATATTTTCGAGATCTTTTCATGACTATTGTTATCGAGAAAATCTTAGAAAATTTTTGAAATCTCTCAATAAAGTTTTCGAGAAAACATTATCGAGATCTTTTCAACTTAATGTTATCGAGATCTTTTTTCAAAAAATTATCGAGATCTTTCACACGTGAAATTTTTCGAGATCTTTTCAGACCATGTTTTCGAGAAACTCATCTAAAGAGTTTTCGAGAACTTTTGCTCATCAAACTTTTCGAGATCTTTTCTTAGGAAATTTTTCGAGATCTTTCTTGGACTAAAGTTTTCGAGATATTCATTAGTGATAGTTTTAGAGAACATTGTTTGTAATAATTTCGAGATCATGTGTAACATATTTTTGAGTATTCAAGTGATTGTAACTTTTCGAAAACTTGTATATTGGATGAATCCTCATGAATATGTGTATTGTGAAAATGTTATTTAACTTGTGATTGGATTGTGTTATTAAACATGTTACCAAAAGACTTATGTGCATTAAATGATATATCATCTAAGTTACATGTTAAATAATAATATCGTCATTAATCACATATTAATTAACTGGACCATGATTGCAACATATATGTCTTTGAATATCAAACGTGAACTCGGACTAATGACTAACATATCTGGATGTTTGATTTCATGACATGACACTTTCAGAACACAAATGGCTCAACACGATGAATCAGTTCCACAACAACAGAACCTCCCACTACTTGCACTTGGTGAAGTCCTCCCTGCTGACTACAACGTAGGCATTGATCAGAACAATCTTCGCATCGACTTCAACAAACTTAGCATACCTGATGACACATGCAAGATTGTCAAGAACATACTTCTGGCTCATCCATGCAAGCCATTGCTCACCAAATCCACATCAGTACCAATCTTCTACATCCATCAGTTCTGGCACACTGCTAAGGCCAATTTGGACGACAAATCCTTTACCGTCATGCTGGATCGTCAACAATACACCGTTGATCATGATACTCTTCGTGAAGCTCTCATGTTACCAACTTACAAAGAATATCATCCGATGCTGACTGAACTGGAAATCCTTGACTACTTCATTGATCTTGGATACGATATTCCTGATAATGAATCACTCACACTTCTTTCAAAATTCAATGTCAAATATCTGCCGCAACCATGGAGAACTTTCTACATGCTGATTGTCAGATCCATCTCAGGAAGAAAGAGTGGTCATGAGCATCCAAGGGTAGAACACATGCAAGTATTCTGGGGAATGATGACAATGACACCGATTAACTTTGCTGCACCAATAATGAGCGACATGCTCCATCACATTCATACTGATCGTGACAGGACCGTGATCCCGTTCATTAGGTTCACCAAACTACTCATAGCATACTTCTGTGAGAAAACCCCTGACTTCATCAAGAGGATGCACGACAGGACAGAACCGAAAGATATATTCAATGAAGACCCAAAGATTTCCTTTGTCAAGTCCATCAGGTTCATTCCAAGAACCAAAGGCATGAGAATCCCAGATCATTTCTTGGATGACGAAATCAGAAAGACTCAGAACTTCAAAATCTATGATAAAGCATTCAAGGCTGGGAGAGTTGGCTTCAATGAGAAAGAAGATGAACCAGCAACTATTGTCCGAACCCGAAGCAAGAGGGGTGGCAAGTCCGATAGCACGAGCAGTACTACAACCTCACAAAAACCAAAGCCTGCTCAAAAGCCACCCACCAGACCAAGAAGGAAAGCTGCACCTAAGCAGATTCCTCAGGATGAACCGTCAGCTTCATCATCTGAAACGGAAACCGACTCTGAGTTCGGCTCCGAATCTGATGACGAAGCAGACTATGTAAGAAGGTCAAAGGCTCCAGATGACCAAGAAGAACAACTTGATGAAGAAGAAGAGTTTCCAGGGCTTGAACTGACTAAACAATTAAGCAAGGAAACTGCTGAGCAAGAACAAAGAAAAGGCACGGGAATTACCATCAATGAACCAAGTGATGCTGCTCGTGATGAAGAAGCAGAAGATGAACCTACTGCAGAGCCACTGGTTGACAAACGTAAACTGAAGAGTATCATTGTCGACACCAGGGCTGAAAAGAAGCAGGAAGAGAAAGAATTCAGGGCAGCTGTACTACTCAATCTCCAACATCCACAACCTCATCAAACACCGACAAATCTTCCAGGACATGAGGCTGGCTCAAGTAGCACTATAGTTCCTCAGACCGAAAACGAACAACGTGACACTGAAGGGAACATCGTCATGGAAGAAGCTACAGAGGAAGAGCAAGAGCAGACAGAGTACATCACACCCGAATTCATTGCTAAAGTTCAGAGAGACGAGGAAATCAAGAGGAAAGCTAAGGAAGAGACGGATAGACTGCTTCGTGGACTCGATCAAGACGAAGACCTCATTGACACTGATCAATATATCAACAGTCCTCCGCACTCATCTTCAAAGAATCCCCCGACTCCAAAAGAAACACCTCCAAGGGATCCCTCACCTCCTCCATCAGAACCCGAGCACAAATCATCTTCATCATCATCATCACATCACTCATCACCACCACCAGCAAAGAAAACACCCAAAGGCAAATCAGACAAGAAGAAGAAGGGAGGCAAAGCAGCTTTGACAGCATCAAAGCGGATCAAGAAAGCTCTTGATTTGGCTAAGAAGAAAAAGAAGGAGACGCAACAGCCAACTGGAGATCTTCATGACCAAGTACAACTGCTCTCACAACAGGTCAAAACTTTGACTTCACAAGTCAAAGATCTTCAGGATGCGAGTGAACTTGTCAACAAAGCTCTACATGCCGACATGGACGGGATGATCAAAGAGTACACAACAGAATATCTCAACGACAATCTCGCTGCAATAACTGAACCGGCTGTGTCTGCGCTTATTGAGCCGATTCGTTCTAAGTTGAATACCAGGATCAAGCACAACATTGAAAGAATGCTTGAGTCAACTCCATTTTACCTTCGCACTAACAGGGATCCTCCACCACCGGAAGACCTATCTACTGAACAACTACAAACACTGTTAGCTGTCAAGCTTAGAAACAAGGAGGATAAGACACCTGAAGAATCAACGATGTTCGAGGCACTTCAAGCCATTGCCTCAAAAGAATCTTGCAAGGAAGCTGCCGGTAAACACAAACGACAAAGAAAAGATGATGATCCTGACTCAGATCCGAAAAGCAAGAAGTCAAAGAAGTCAGAAGCACCATCTTCATCACAGCAGCCCCACAAGACTTCTAAGGCTCCTCCTTCCAAACAAAGAGCTCCTGCATCCGGCTCCGGACCGACACAATCAGAGGCACCATTCATACTTCAACCGTTTGACACTCAGGAAGAACCAGAAACAGCAATACCCGAATCAGAAATTCCTGAATTTCAAACCGGTCCATCGTCTCCAAAAGAGAAGAAGAAGTCCTCAAAGTCAAAGAAGCAGAAGAAAAAGACTACTCAATTCTCATGGCTAGATGTGGACGAAGCTCATGACTCTGATTGGCTGACAACGATGATCAAAGCACAACCACCGCTTGAGACCGACGAACCATTGCCGGGTAATACTTTGCAGATGACTCAGAGTATTATGTCAGGTTTACAAGTTGAAAGGTTGTCAAAGACTGAACTGAAGCGGATTAATCGTGAAGCAATGGACTTTCTCAAAAAGAGATCCGGGAACAAAGTAGAACTCGACTACCACATGGAGAACATAGCCTGTGCTTTATCTGGCTCGTTCGACTGGCTTAACCCTGAATCGAATGTCGATACTGAAACGAAGAAACCTTACTTCACGGACTGGACAAAACCACTACCTCTACTTGGGTTTCCAGAAAAACCTAAGATCCCCTACCGACGCTTCTTCAACAACGACTTCCAATACCTTCAGCATGCACACGAGACCTCCAAGGAACGATATGCATCCTCACTCACACTTTCAATTCCAGCCGCCCGATATGAATTACCAGACATTGAAGAGCACGCACCAATCTACTGCAAATCAGTTGTCCAATACAACAGGGACGCTCTTCTCGGTATTCAACACTGGCCGGAAAAACGAAAGCTTGGCTACACCCACAGACTACATCTCAAGTCCAGTGAGAATGTGAAGCAACCGCTTCGTATCGTTGCCATACTGGAGATCGTGGAAGAGAAGAAATTCAACTACGCCTTCTTGAAAGAAATCGTCGTCAAGAGAACAGACGAGAAGAAGTACAAGTTTTGTGAAGCAGACTTCCCAGATTTGAACCTGAATGACATTGAAGATATGTATCTACTAAAAGTTCAAGGAAAGCTGCTCAACTTTGAACAAGACACACAGTACAACTTCATCGCATCTCTCCTACTTCACATCAGACGATTAATTGTTCAAGAAAGAGTGGAAGATCTTCAGCTGGGAGTGGAAAGTTATCAGAACACCATCAACCTTACTCAACCACAACTCATGATTCCTGAAATTACCGGGATGTCACAATACTCTCTCGTGCAACAACCGGCATTTGGAGTCATCTACCTCAACAGCAAGCATCAGCTTCGTTTCATGAGGTTCGATGAGATTCAGAAGTTTTGTGATGTCACACTTCAACGAGTTCGTGATGGGTTAGCAGAAAGGTTGGAGGATGAAAAGAAGAGGCTGAAAGAGGGAAGACCAACTAGGTGGAAAGCTAATGGACGCAGAATGATCAGAAACTTTGTCCATACGATTGAAGAAAGGCTATATCGACGACAACAGATCAGAAGGTTGGAAAGCTATATCGGTGTTCGACCATCATTTCCGGTCTTGACATTTCGCCGACCTGATCCAAAGTTCACAGTCTTCGATGCTTAGCTCAGCTCCCATACTTCTGGTACAAAAATTTCAATATATTTATAATATTGTTTGATTTGTAATTACTAAGGCTTGTGCACACATAACAGTGTACAACCCGCACTTTGTAATGAAAGGACCCTGTGGTACGCATCAGTGCCACAATCCTAATATAAGGAGCGAAAGCTTCTTACTTTTGAGTAGATTTAATCAAACCTTTCAGTATTTTTCAAATCTGCTCAAAAGACAAGTATTACACCTCAATAAGTAATCACTTGTTGAGGGGGAGTACTTGAATCAAAACATCGTTCTTAAATCTTCAAATCTTGTTGATCTCTCCCCATAAGACTCAAAAAGGCATATTTTAATCAAAACCGTTTACAAAAACAACATTTGATATGCTATTTTTGAGGGGGAGAAAAAGAAAGTGATTAAAATATGATGTCAAAAAGTCTTATCTCGTACGAGCTCGACTCAGAATTGACCCACGAATTGACGAAACAACAAATGTCTGAATTCGAAAGGATTTATCCGATTAGAAAGTACCGTTTCGAGAAACTCTTTCTAGTTGTTTACTTTGACGGGTCTAACTTCCTTTTAGGAATGTTAACAACATCAAGTTAGTTATTAGGGCTAGTTATCACCTAAAAGCTGATAATGCATCCCTTTAACTAAGCAACGTAAACGTATCCCTCGGGTACATGACTATTGAGAGTGGATCAATTCAAAAGTGCCAACTCTTCCCGCATATGCAAATTTCTGAAAATAATCATGAGCATATGTTGAGGGGGAGTATTTCATATAAAATCCAAAACCTCAAAGTGTTAACAAAATGTTTTACACTCTTATACACTTTGATAGATTTTCAATGATTTGGTTCAAAGGCATCAATAGGATAGTTATGGAGTTACAAGGTGACGAAGGATAGGAAAAACCGTCCTATGATCCGCCTAAACCGGAGGGATCTACCCAAGGACATCACCAATAGTTTGAAATTAGAAGTCCTTAGGTATAATATGAAAAAAGGAGCAAAAGAATGAAAGGAGAAAGAAGGAGTTGAAGAATTAAAAAGAAAATGAATGAAAAGGGTGAAAAGAAATAGCCCTCCATTTTATCAACCTTAGGTCAGACACCGGGTTCAATTCATATGCTACTGGTTGTTGCTAAGGCGACACCGGTATTGAAGATAAAAGACGTCATGGACCCAGTGATGCAATGCACCTTAACCTTCTTAGCCACTCAGGCATCTCTCAAAAGATGTTTGTTTCATTCTCACGGGGAACCAGTGTAATCTATCGATCGTCTATTAGAGATGGTTGATATTGAAATAGGAGGCCCTCTGCTCCATGCCTCCGCATAGGAAACCAAATGTGCACTTATCGAGTCTAGAGCCACGAGATAACATAAAAGATCTCTTAGGAACACATAATACTTCTACACTAAATGTCTTGCATCAATAGACACTAAGTGTAAATTATCGAGTCCTTCGCAGATCTTAGCAATCTGCCTTGAACGTTTATGAGGGATTTACTTAGGTATTTCTCGAATGATTGAACGGAAATCCTGCTAGGGTCAACATCA
Source organism: Artemisia annua (assembly GCA_014162995.1). Taxonomy (NCBI): domain Eukaryota; kingdom Viridiplantae; phylum Streptophyta; class Magnoliopsida; order Asterales; family Asteraceae; genus Artemisia; species Artemisia annua. The sequence continues at coordinate 5,281 of LBNU01015142.1, read as the reverse complement.
AACAGCCCTGACAGCAGGTCACTTCGGTGATTCCTTGTAGATTACGCTTAGTGTGTTCGATGGTTTCAAACGGTCTACAGTCGTGGGGTGATCTCCAGCGACTCACCTAATCGTGGGTGTGCGTATGCATGTCTGTGTAAGCCCTCTAGGGGGTATCCGATTAGGAACGGCCTTGGTAAGGATTAGAAGGAGTCTTCACACTATGCTGTTGACGAATTCTAACTCCAAACCTGTAAGTACCGGATGTTTTATTGCTAACTGTCTTAATGCAGGTACAACCACCATCCTGAACACCAGCTTCCACATGCTCATACTTACATCTCAACAAACATCAAAGCTCGCATGAAAGATCGAAGCAACACAAATGTCAAAGATAGATTCCATGCCAAAAGAATCTACAAACGTGATAAAGACAAACGATCTTAAGTGCAACACCGTCTAAAGAAGGATTCTACGTCAACATAAAGAATCTTCACATATGAAAAGAGAGCCTCACAAATATGAAAGTTTCAAACGTCAAAGGTGTATGAGCATGTCGGAATGATGCAGATCCACTGGAATCTAAGAAAGTGACGAATGGCAGAGTACTACATCATGTGATCACTATCTCATCAACAACAAAGAACATAGAACACCCATTCTATCTGGGGGAGATTGTTAAGAACTAAGAACGATGAATCACCTCTACTAATCATTTTTGAAGACATCTAAAGATATGAAAGCCACAACTAAAGTCCAAAGACAAAGACGTCAAGCAACCTCAAATGACCGTGACTAACATCACTTCTTCACAACCGATCCTTAGGGGGAGATTGTTAGAACCTAAGTTTATCAACGTTTAGTCAAGTCTCGGTTATTTCATCATTTGTAATAGGTTGCTAGCATATTTAACTTATCATGTAACGTATGAAGTCCATCATACGTCTAATGGGCCTTAATCCCAACGATTTAGAGAAAGGAAGGAGAAAGGGAGTGTTGCCCTAGCTCCTCTCCTATAAATAGGAATATGATGTAAACATATTTCTTGTTGGTTATTTCAATATCATAAGGAAACTCTTGCACTTTTATTCTTCATATTTGATCTAATCAACCAAACTCTATTTCTCATCTTATTTCTATCAAATCTATACTTGTGTTTACAATATGGTGACCTAACAGATACTTAATCGTTTACTTTTGTAATTCTCAGTTATAAACAAGCATTTGGTGAAAGTTAGCAATTTTGGACGTAAAACGGAGCTAAATGGATCGAGTTCACTAGTACAAATATGGCCTTTCGTTACACATAGCGTATTTCGAATGGCCACACAACAACATATTTACGTGCCTAAATGTACCAGCCTTAAATAAACAGCCACACTTGATCCGACTTGTGTGACCATTTCGTAAAATATATGTCACACATTGGTGTATATATGTGACTAGAGGGTAACTGGTAAATATTTTTCGACATTTTAGTCACTTTTAATTCGGGACGTGTGACTGATACAAATCAGCTCGAAACATTAGTCACACTATAGATATACATATGTGACAAATATATGTCACACAATTGAACAGTGTGACCAAAAAAGATATATGGTCACATGAAGTACTTGCGTAGCTGGCTAAATTATATAGTCAAGTTTGTCACACATTATATAAACGTGACTGCTATTCTTTGCTGAATAGTTAGCCACATATGAATTTGAAATGTGTGACAACTAAAAATTCAGTTTGAAGCGTTAGTCACGATATGCATTTAAGAGTGACAAATATTTGTCACACACTTGAAGAGTGTGACCAAATGTCATATATGGTCACACTAAACCATACAAACATGATTAAGTGTAACGAAAATTCGATGCATATGGTCACGTAAGTTAATATGTGTGTCTAAAGTTTAGTGTGTGTTTGCTTTCCAAATCCTAATGTGTATAGTCACATATATTTGTAGCACAATCATATGACTATAGGCTTTACAATAGTCACACCATATCACAAATTTGTATCTAAATCATTGATGAGACGAAAAGTGTTACGCTTTTAGGGGGTCATTTAATCCCTAATTCGTATAAATGTGATCAAATATTGCCCTAAATCGTTCCTTTTGTCATTTTAGGTACTTTTGAGAGGAATTCGGGAAAACATGCACATTTGGACGTTTTATGAGCATAAAAGTGAAGAAAACGACAAAGTCTTAAAGAAGCAGGATTTTACAACCTGACGGCGTCAGAAGTCACAAGGCGACGCCGTCAGCAAGGATGACAAAAGAGTGGAATTCTATTATCAAATGACGGGCCAGAAAGATTTCAAGAATTTACACCTGACGCCGTCAGGTGTTAAAAGGTGTAGGCCATCAGGAACAGAGTTAAAGAGAGACGGCCCAGAAGGTTTTACATGCTGACCACGTCCCAAATGGATCTAGGCCATCCAAGAACCCTAATGGCGGCGAGCTGACGGCGTCAGACCCTATAAGCTGACGCCGTCCGAACTTAAAATCTATATATAGTTTTCTATTTTTCATTCATTATGCGTGGAACTTTGTGGAGAACTTTTAGGGCAAACCCTAAAGACGAATTTTCTGTGACTTTTAGGGTTTCCAACCCTTGGAACCCTAGTGCTTAATTAAAGATAAGTCTTCACTTTAATTCAATCAATATGTCTATGTGTTGGTTGTCTATCTATCTTGCTTATCTTTCAATTAACATGAGTAGCTAAATTCTCTAGTGTTTGCTTAGATCTAATGAAACCTAACTATTAATTATTGGTTAATTGGTGTGTGTTATTGTTTGTTGGGATGATTGTTTCATCGATGTTAGACTCAAGAAAACTGGCTAACCTCCTTTATGGTAACGTGCTTGAATGTCTTGGGAAACATGTAGTCGAGGCATACTAGGCTATTAAGGTAGTATTTAACGCATGAGCCACTGTTTACAACCC
>LBNU01015141.1:27665-60309 GCA_014162995.1 Artemisia annua | reverse complement strand
GGGGTCATTTAAGCCTTAATTCGTATAAATGTGATAAAATATTGCCCTAAATCGTTCCTTTTGTCATTTTAGGTACTTTTGAGAAGAATTCTGGAAAACATGCATATTTGGACGTTTTTGGGGCATAAAAGTGAAGACAAGGACAAAGTCTCAAAAGAAGCAGAAATTACAACCTGACGGCGTCAGAGTCACAAGGTGACGCCGTCAGCAAGCCTTGACAAAAGAGTGGAAACCAATTATCAAATGATGGGCCAGAAAGATTTTGGAAATTAACACCTGACGCCGTCAGGTGTTAGAAGTTGTAGGCCGTCAGGTTATGATTTAAAGAGTGACGGGCCAGAGAGGAATAGAGAGTGACGGCGTCAGAAGTGGATCTAGGCCATCCGAGAAACCTAATGGCGGCGAGCTGACGGCGTCAGCCTCTATAACCTGACGCCGTCAGAATGTAAAACCTATATATAGTTTTCTATTTTTCATTCATTAAGGGTGGAACTTTGTGGAGAATTTTTGGCACCAAACCCTAGACGAATTTTCTGTACTTTTAGGGTTTCCAACCCTTGGAACCCTCATGCTTAATTAAAGATAAGTCTTCACTTTAATTCAATCAATATGTCTATGTGTTGGTTGATTATCTCTTTTGCTTGTCTTTTAATTAACATGTGTAGCTAAATTCTCTTGTGTTTGCTTAGATCTAATGAAACCTAACTATTAATTATTGGTTAATCGATGTGTTGTTGTTTGTTGGGATGATTGTTCCATCAATGTTAGGCTCAAGAAAACTGGCCAACCTCCTTTATGGTAACGTGCTTGAACGTCTTGGGAAACATGTAGCCAAGGCATACTAGGCTATTAAGGTAGTATTTAACGCATGAGCCACTGTTTACAATCCCTATGGTTGTGCCGTGCATAGGAGGAGATAAGAGCTCATAGAATTGGAGAGATATGTATGCCACTCCATGAGTTATTAGGAATACACCCTTCATCCACACAAGTAACATACATATCAATTAACCGATAAAAGATAGTTAGGGAGTAATGAAGTCTAAGTAAACACACTTTTCTCCATATTGTTTTTACAACCACAATAGTTTAGTTATTTTACTTTCTTTTGTAATTGTAGTAATTTTGGGTTAGTTGACTAGCAACTAATTCCGCCCACTCCTTCAAAACCGAGATTTTACTTGCTTTCCTAAAAAATAAAAATACAAAAAGAATCTTCCTTCACCCTTAGACCTATTAGAGTAGTTTTTCTGTCCTAACGAACACTATTCCCTGTGAGAGAACGATCAATCCCCCGTACTTACCACTATCCTATACTACATCGGTCAGGTACACTTCCTGGTGGGGTTGTAAGCCTCTTGAGATCCCTCGAGAGGTAAAACCTGTTGTAAGGTCACAAAACCACGCATCAATTATATCAAAATTCTTGAGCTGAAATTTAAATATCCAAATGTATTTTTTAATACATTGTTTAATTTTTTGGTATAATTTTTTTGCAAAAAGGAGTGGTATTTTGGTTGTTAAAAATTTTCACGGGGATACAATTTTGACAAGATCGGGAAACCATTATCAAGATTCATTAAAACTGTCAAAAGGCTAGTTTTGGGCATTTAACCGCAAGATGTGACTACGACGTTAATTCTCTATTATTTATTTGAGGTTGAAGTGGAATTTCACGGGTACGTGTACTTAGTATCCGAAGATATCGGGGTTGGTTGGATGCATGATTCTTTGAGATTCTTGTCTGAGCTTTTAACCTTTACAATGACGAAGACTTGGATATCTAGTTATTTTTGTGATTCTTCCTTTCTATTACCACAAAATAACTATCACTTTAAGGAGTTACGTTGTAGCGCTCAGTGTCACATGAAGTTGTGGATAGTCAAGAGGTGAGGTGTTTTTACGTCTATACCTTGATGGTTGTTGGTTGAAGAGCTATCAGAGTATTTACAGATTTCGATGGGTGACTGAACTCTTAACGCCGCTCTTAGTCATAGCAATAGGTCAAGGTTTAACTAAAACAAGTTCGGGTTACTTTTCTTCAGTCTCAAAGTTCGTCATGTTGGCCTTTCTCATTGGTACAGTCACTACAAATACCGTCAGAATGATAATGGGGTCGGAAAGAGTTAGCTGAGAGGAGTTATAAAGAGTAGAGATGTTTATTCAGCAGTTGATTCGGCACGGCTATTTTATGGCACTTCACACCTTTTTGCGTTTAATTGGACATATGGGGTTAGGCTGCCTCCGATTCTCCATCGTTAACATAGTGTGTATGCTTCCGATTCCAAAGAAGGCATCGTGGGGGGGGGAAGGAGAGTGGGTGTTCTATTGCTTTCTTTGACTTTTCTTGATTTCTTTGCGCAACACTCCATTTTCCAAGAGGATCTGAATTAGGGGGAAGAAATATGCACATCAGGGACGATANTTAATTGGACATATGGGGTTAGGCTGCCTCCGATTCTCCATCGTAACATAGTGTGTATGCTTCCGATTCCAAAGAAGGCATCGTGGGGGGGAAGAGAGAGTGGTTTATATGCTTTCTTTGACTTTTCTTGATTTCGTTGCGCGAACACTCATTTTCCACAGAGGATCTTCAATTAGGGGGAAGAAATATGCACATCAGGGACGCATTAAATAGACTTCACGTGATCGGGAGCTTACAATTTTTCTACCGGAGAGAGTCGCAGAGATGATCAGTGGTTCAGCTTTTGTACATTTTGGTGTAATCGTTCACGTTCGGGGGTTGTCTTGTGTGAAGTTACTAAATATGATGTTATTAACCGCACTATGATGCCATCACACAGAGTCACTATCGAGTCTTCGGTACAATACACAGGGTGATTATTATACCGGATAGACCGAAAATCAGGGGGGAAGAAGTATTATTTCATCTTTCGTGGTTTGCTTTGGTGTGAAGCCTCTACTATGTGAGAAGATCTTGCTGATTTCTTTGCATGTTACCACCGAAGAGAGTTTCCGCATTGACATACTGTATTAAGTTACTGTCAGTTTGCATTGGTGGTGGTTTATGGTGTTATCTACAATTCCGCCTGCGTACTTAAAACTTCAAGAAGTTAGAAGACATGGTTTACGTACATGCAAAGTTTCGAAGATCTCTTTGAAGACGGTTGTCAGTTTGGGGGGAAGCTGATTCAGAAATTCGCCAAAAAGATGCGACGAAGAAGCGTAAAGCATGCAGCGATGAATTGGGGGGGGGGGGAAGTTAAGCTCCATTTTCATGCATATTACATCGTCATTTGCCTCAAAGTGAAGAAAAAGTAAAAAGTTCTCAAGCCGAGGTACAAGATGAAGACAAAGAGCGTCAAGTGTAGTCATCCTCAGCATTTGAAGAGCCTATGAAGACATTTCTTTATTTGTATTTGTACTTGTAGGAAATGTTGTAAGTAATCTCGTATGTTGCCACACTGGGGGAAGATTGTTAGGATCGCTCCTAACACTGAAATGTGACGATATTACAAGATTACAATAGTTATCATTGTTAGGCTTAAACACATGGACTGAAACCGTCATTTATGTAAAGTCATGTGTTGTAAGGCCTATATATACCCCTCCATACTTCCATGGAGGGGTGATGCTTTGTGTTTAGTCTTATCATTTTTCATATTAATAAAACACACCAAGTTATCCCTTCTCTCTCTAAATATGGCTACTCTTTACTTTCATAATCCCCGACCTCCCGAATCACAATATCAACATATAACTACGGTCCTAACAGTATGTGCACATTTAGTCGTCGGAGACCGGGGAGGCGTCTCCTGTTTCAATATCAACATAGCTCGTAATGAGCGGTCGATAGATTATGCGGTTATTCTAATATTAAAATTAAAAACACAATGGGTTATTCTATGTTGTTCGGTATCTTTTTCATTTTCTTTTCTTGCACTGCTTTTGTTTCTCCTGCTTCTTTGAATAATAACATTCACAAATGTTCTGCAAAACAGAGTGAAGCTTTGCTTCTCTTTAAACATAGCCTTTCATCCATCAATGACACATTCTTCGATTACGAATGTACTGAAAGGTTCGGTTTTGATTATTATCCAATAATCATGAGCTGGAATGCTAGTGCAGATTTTTGTAATTGGAATGGTATAACTTGCGACGACTCCACCGGTGATGTCATAGGTGTGGAAGGCTACAAGGTACCCTCCATCCTAACACCTCCCTCTTCAACCTTCGTCATCTCCAAAGATTAAACCTCGCTCACCATGATTTAGTTGGTCAAATTCCACGTGAAATTGGAAGGTTTTCAAATAGTCTCACACATCTCAACCTCTCTCGTTGTGTATTTTTTGGCCAAGTCCTACCAGATATCACTCTCCTTCATAAATTGGTCTCTCTTGATCTCTCTTTCAATAATTATTATTATTTGAATCATTATTATGTCTTGAAGCTTAGAACAGATGTTTTCATCAATATGTTTCGAAATTTTACTAATTTGGAAGAACTTTCACTTGTAGTTGTTAATATCTCTTCAGTTTTACCTGTTCGACTTAACATCTCTTCTTCTTTGAAATTACTTAATCTTTATGACACTCGATTGCAAGGAATATTACCTCATTCCATTTTCAATCTTCCTTCTTTGGAAACACTCGACTTGGGAGGTAACGATTTCACAGGCGATATCCCTTCAAAAATCTCAGTTAACCTAACGCACCTCACTAGTATGCATTTATTACAGAACCAACTTAATGGGACATTGCCATCTTGGCTGTTTACTCTTCCCTCTTTAGAATATCTCTATCTAGAATATAACATGTTCAGTGGAAATGTACCGTTTGAGTCATTTGCTCTTCCATCATTAAATGTGTTAGACCTCAGTTACAATCAGTTAGCTGGCCATACTAATATGCAAACATTTCAAAAACTGAGCAACCTCACTGACCTGTACCTTTCATTTAATAATTTTAGTGGTGAATGGGAGTTGGATACATTGTTATCAAGCCTCACAAATCTTGAAGATCTTGATCTCTTTTACAACGGTTTCTCTGTTACAACAAACAACGCCAATCATTATGTCAACCCTCGTTTTAGAATCTTAAGATTGGCCTCTAGCAAGCTTAAGGTGTTTCCAAATTCATTTCGAGCCATGCGGAAACTCGAAGAGTTGGATCTCTTGAGCAACGAAATCCATGGCCAAATTCCTCATTGGGCAGGGGAGATAGGAGATACTTATGGGTTGAGATATGTAAATCTCTCACATAACTTCATAACAGGCTTGCCACAATTTCAATGGTATGAACTAACTCAACTTTATCTGCAGTCCAACTTGATTGAGGGGCCATTTCCTACATCAATTTGCAACATAATCTATCTGGGGTATTTGGATATGTCCAATAATCACTTTGGTGGATTGATTCCACAATGCTTTGGAAAACTCACCTCATCTCTTGATATGATAGATTGGGGAACAATAGATTTCAAGGAACAATTCCAAACGTACATGGGGATTGTGGAAGTTTAGAAGGACTTAGTTTGAATGGAAATCAATTAAGAGGAGAGGTGCCAAGTTTCTTGTCTAAATGCTCAGGCCTGAGAGTACTTGATCTTGGAAACAACCACTTGAATGGTACATTCCCTGTTTGGTTAGGAGATCTTCCAAATTTGCAGGCTCTTGTCCTCAAATCAAACAACTTTCATGGTCACATTCAACTGTCTGTTGATTCTCCCTTTCCATGTCTTCGAGTTCTTGACTTATCTCATAATAGGTTTGTAGGTCAACTCCCTGCAAAATATTTTCAAAGTTTCAGTTCCATGAAGGATGTTGTTAAAAGCAACACAACACCAGAATATATAGACATGGTTGGAAAGTATTACTCATTTGTTGTTGCGGTGAAAGGGGTGAGTCAAGATTTTCCAAAAATTTCGGTTGAGTACACAATTATTGATCTGTCCAATAACACATTTGAAGGAGAGATTCCAAGCGTCATCAGTGGTCTTAATTCCCTAATAGGCTAATAGTGCTCAACTTGTCCTACAACATCCTAATTGGTCGAATTCCACATGCTTTGGGGAATCTCGTAGAGATTGAGTCGCTAGACCTATCTTGGAACCAACTTTTAGGAGAGATTCCTCAAAGCCTTGCAGACATCAAGACCCTTGAAGTGTTAAATCTCTCGCAAAATGATCTTGTGGGTCGTATACCAGAAGGACCTCAGTTCAGGACATTTGAAGGGAGCTCTTTTGGTGGGAACCCAAGACTCTGTGGGACTCCACTGCCAAAAAAGTGTAGTGAGCATTCACATGAACCACAACTTGAAAGTGATGAAGAAAGTGGGCTTACGTGGGAAGTGGTGATGTTGGGATATGGATGTGGAACCATACTTGGTTTGGTGATGGGATATCTAATGTTGTCAACAAGAAAAGTCAAATGGTTCAATGTAGTCGCTGATGCAGGAGAGAGTTTGGTCTTGAAGTAGAAGAGAAGACACGTATATATAGGGAAATGACGTTAGATTATAAAAGTATTTATGAGGCAGGTAGAGGAGTTTGAGCAGGTCTGGGACCTTTTGAATTATGCAGTCGTATATCAGTTAAAAATATTTATGAGGCAGGTAGAGGAGTTTGAGCAGGTCTGGGACCTTTTGAATTATGCAGTCGTATATCAGTTATGAGTTATGTTTTGTATCTTTGAATTATTGTTGTATGTAATATTAGTGTGTTGTTAATAATAATATATTTTACTTGTCACTGGGTGATTGTGTATTAATGTTGTTGGTAAATGAATCACTTTTTGTTATTTTGTTAAGTATACAACCATTTTGGATTTGCATAACAGTTTTCATGTCATCTGTTGACGTGAATGTTTCATCAGAACAAAGCCAAATAATGTAAATTTTTTGGGGCAGTCATTTTCGCAGCATGATGTTCATATATATGGAAAGGCAACACACATTTGCTTATTTTTATAATGTAAAGCTTATTTTATTGTTTCAATGGTGCCAGTGGGATCCGGGATCTGAGTACTAGTGTTTGTACGTTACTGATACCGCTTTGCTTTTGGCAAAACAATATGTTTCTCATTAGTATGAATTGTAAGTTGCAAGCTTAACAAGAAGTTGCAGTGGAAATGAATTTGTGTTAATGAAAGCATGCTTAATGATAGCGTGTCTTCTAGTATATCTATTGACCATCCAGTGTGTTCTGCATAATAGTAAAGCAGCAAATTAGATCTCATTCATTGTTGCGGTGAAAGGGGTGAATCAAGATTTTCCAAAAATGTCATCGGTGGTCTTATTTCGCTAATAGTGCTCAACTTATTCCACATGCTTTGGGGAATCTCACAGAGATTTATTCGTTAGAACTATCTTGAAACCAACTCTCAGGAGAGATCCCACAAAGACTTGCACGCATCACCACTATTGAAGTGTTGAATCTCTCGCAAAACCATCTTGTAGGACGTATACCAGGAGGCCCACAGTTCAGCACATTTAGCACTTCCTTTGGAGGGAATTCAGGACTCTGTGGGTTTCCACTTTCCATTGCCCAATCATGAACATCGAAGTTCCCCACAAGTTGAAGATAATGGAGAAGATGATGACGAGGAGGAGAGTGGATTTACAAGGAAAGTGGTGATGTTGGCATATGGATGTGGAACCATAATTGGAATGGTGATAGGCTATCATGTTATCAACCACAAGACCAAACTGGCTGAATGCAATTGCTGATGCAGGGGAGCACATGCATCTTGAAGAGGCAAAACAAGAGAAGAAGTGTTTATATGGGAAAATGAAGTTATTTTCTGAAAGGAAAGTATATTTTTACATGTTTTCCAACTTCACCGAATTGTGCAAAATGATTAACACTGTGTTTTGTTATTTTTTCTTCCATATTTCCAGATGCAGCTGGATGTTCTGAGATACATAGCTGCTGATTTTGTAGCGGCGGATATGCTGTGATAATTCATTTATATCATTGTGTTGTATTGCTACCCTTGTAGACAAACCATATCAATGTCAAAGTAAATAACACATGGTTACATCGTTTTGCCATCTAATTTAGTTGAACCTTTATTGATTTTCTGTAATGGCAGTTGTGAGATAACTTAAGATTAGTTTTAGTTGATGAACTGATGGTACTCTATATAACAACCGAAAAATTCAGTAAATCAGTAATAATAACAGAAGAATTCAAGTTTCATGGTTTCTGGTGCAAATCGTTTAAATTGGTTGTGAGGATACATCTGTAACAGGATATGCAAAAATATGCATCCAAAACCTTTTAAGGGACACAAGATGACTGAGGCAATGAGAATAGTAATATCAGTGTCAAAATGGCAGGTTGGGTAAGGTAATGGGTCGAAATGAGTTTGGTTAGTTTGGTTCAGTTTCAAGAACAGTCACGGGTTTCACCTTCAATATGTTTCTGCTATTTGATGGTCATACACCCATTTATATGTTTTACCGAAACTATAAGTTCACGAGACGGTTCATTGTTTGTGGCATGTTTGATGTATAAATTGAAAAAACTACTTACTCCTCTATCTGCTTTTGTTTTGTTTGTATTACCTAGATAAGAACCAGTAGTAGACAATATTTGAATCTGCCATTAATGAGGCTGTGTGATATGCCTTTAGCAAAAGTTTCAAGACATAACTTGTAGCATGGCTATGGTGCTCATAACTACCAGGAATAAATTCGTTAGTTAGATAAGAACACGCAAAACTCAACTACTTTTTGAATACTAGGAAGTAGAAATATGTTACTTGTTTGAAAAAGAAAATATGTTAGATATATGGTACTCATAATAATATAAGTGGAACATATGACCTCAGTAGTTGCTTTCAGATCAATATCTCAGTCTTAATCCATCATGTACTTTAACCGCCATTGACCGGTAGTTGCTTTCAGATCAATATCTCAGTCTTAATCCATCATGTACTTTAGCCGCCATTGACCGATTTGCACAAGTCAAATAAGTTGATGACCGATTAACGTCTAGACGATGATTAATCGGCATTTTCAACACTTAACTAAAATTATGCTAGTAATATGTACATTCAGTTACTTATAAAAAACAAATAACATCAATAGAGATTAAAGCATAAATAGTGACACAAGAACAAGTTTTAATAGTAATTTCAATCACCAAACCGACACACAAACAAATATTAGCTAGGAATATATAATATAATATAAAAGGGAAACATGATGTGACACTAATTTAGTTGCCTAATTTTATTTTGACCCTTTAAACCTGCTTCCTATTGGTTCCTCATAGTGATTAGCTTAGTTATTATGGAAGTTTAGTGGGCCAACAATGGTGTGGCGTGGGCTTGGCAGCAGCCCATTAGCTGCCAAACATTGGGACTTTTTCTGTTCATGGATTAGTGATGTTAATTCCTTCACTAATGCACCAAACGTGCCAAAATTTTCAAACCCACGAGCCTCTGCAACCTAATGCATTTTACAACTGAATGTAAAGCAAACATGTGTCCTCCACAGTGTTTTGAGGTATGGTTTACAATGGACCAACTGTTAAGAAGGTTCAAGATACACTTTTGTCCACTATACTAATACATACATACATTGTATTTGCATCATTAAAAAAGTTACCATCAGGAAGAGGAAAAGAGCAGCAGCCCAAAAAAAATGATAACAACAGCTGATGAAGAATCTCAAACCTAAAAAAGCATGGGAAAAAACGACGTTGATGATGATTGTTAGGTTCCAAGATGGAGATGAAAAATACGAATATTGCAACAAGGAAATCATAAATCACATGTTTGATCATTGATGTTAGTTAGATAACATATTTATTGTTTATGTGGTTCATAAAGAATTAGTGTTTCGTGTTAATGGTTCATAAGAATTAGGGTTTCGTTTAAATTTTAGGGTTCTTATGAAATTAGGGGTGGTTGGGATTGGGATTTCGTAGGTGATTATTTTATTCAGTGAACCTGTGTTGTTGCAGGACCAAACGTATAAGTGAGTTCGCAAACAGTCAGTTAGATGGCGGTGAGGATAAGCGTGGTAAGTATTGGCGAATGGTGTTGCAATATGTCATGGTAATAATAGGATCAAATACCTTTTTATGTTTTGTTGTGAGTTTACCATGTTGCTGTGCCACGTTTTTGCTTAGGATGAAATGCTTTGACTATGTGCGATGTGTAGAGTTAAGGATTCTTCACTTTTTGGGTTAGTTTGTTTAGTTCAAGCATTAAAGTTTATGACTTTATGTTTAGTTTAATATGGGTTTCACGGGATTCATATAGATTGTTAGCTATTTGAATGCACGGTTATAAACATATCCCAAACGCCTCTTACATTTCCCATGTTTTACAAATAGTTTTTTAGGATCAATAGGGAAGTGAAATGAATTTGGGTTTAATGCTCAACTATTATACTTCTATAATCAACTTTAGGTTTTCTTTTAATTTTTGGGTTTAATGCATAAATATCAAAAATACAAGTAGTGAAACTTTATTGAAGCTTTTCTATTGATGTTTTGTACAGGTGTGTATGTGGCGGTAATAAAAGCACGAAATTTGCAGATATGGAATCAACACCGTCCCAAACATTTGCGCGCAGCTCAAATGAAAGAATGTAATGTTGAACATGAGATTCACGAGGACTAGCATCAGGTATAACAACAACAGGTACGGCCTCTTTCATCTAAATTAAAACTTTATCTAATAACGACATAGAATGCCCTCAATCATTTGTGATGAATGTATTTCAAATAAAATGGATTTTTATACAAGCAAACAACTCTTAAGTTGCAAGCCAAAATGTGTGATTACCCTCTGTTTGGAATTGCTAATTAACTTATCGGGTTTCGCAAATAGTGGGTATACACCTTTGTACGACTATTAGGTTTTGTAAAACAAAAAAGTCTAGACATATGACTACCAAGTTGCATTTCGGTGTGTCACTGCAACCTCTATGGATAAATTATAATAGTAGATGAACAATATAGATAGTCCAAAAATTGTGTACTTATTTTTTTGGAAAGCTAATGGTGTTAAAACTTAAAAGCCAAAGTACATATACCTGTTAAAGAATATATGTTGGTAGGGAATTTCCTTGCACTTTAGAAGTTGACCTTGCAAGTTTGAACCTTTAATATTAGGTAGGGATGGATTAACGCTTAATGGACTTTAATGAAGGCCGAAGTTTATTAAGTTTAATTGTTTTGTATTATGAAAAAATGGGATAACCACAACTTTCTTTTTTCCCTTTTCTTTTTCAGTTTCGCAACAATTTTGCATCGGCTTGATGTGAGGCGAAACGTGTGTGCCATTTGCACTAGACAACACATGCCTTTTTGTCAAGTAAGTTTTCTTTCCTTGCACATTTGTATTCATCTGCACCAAAACCGGTTCATTGGTCGTATTCCAACAGAATTGGGCTCCGCACAGAAACATCACCATTTGTAAGCATCCATCTTCCCACTATCACTTTATCATTTAATATCACATATACAAATTCCTAACATGATCTGAATGAGAAATTGTGTTTGTAGGGATGTTGGCCACAATCATTTGGTTGGAACAATTACGGAACTGATACATATAGAAGGATGATTTCCAGCGTCGAGTGGGGATTGATCGGTATGACGAGCACCAGTAGCAGCAACGTTCTTCTGGCGTGAGTGTAGATAAGAATGTGAGTGATAGGCAAAGGGATGCAGTTGGTTCATGGTTTGGAGACATAGAGGCCGTGCCATATTTTCTTGCTACTAATGGAGGTAAAAATGTATAGAATTAGTATTTCAAAACTAATCATTAACAGTTCCTCAAAGCAGGATCAGATTTGCTTGGGATTTTGTTACGTATTATTGTATTCTAACTATTTGTTGAACTTATTGATTTATTTGTTTGTTTTTCAGGAGAAGTATGGTTCAGAGGGAGTAAATAAATTTTCGAACGGCACACCAGGAAAACCTAAGAGTCTCCTTGCCCTCTTTTGGAAGAACACATATACCTTAATCGCTATTCGCGAAGAAACTACATCAGGTGTAAATTCTAACAGAGAAAATAGTATCTTTGCTTATGGATGTTTTAGAGTGATATCAGCATGTTTGACAATTAAAGTTAACACAACATTAGGAATTAAATTTGAGGTAAAGATGTAGTCAAATTTGAAGGCATGATTGCTCATAGGCTGTAAATAGGTATTAAAAAAATTGTGTACCTAAGCCTATGATGGACGCACTATACAGTTGAACTATAACTTTGTGCTGTAAAGTGAATTATCAATTGGAGAAACTGTACACGTCACTGAACCATGACTCTTGATGGACGCACTATACAGTTAAACTAACGTTGAACACTGATATAACTTGCTTCTACCTGGTCGCCCATAGTATCATGGGCCTTATGAAAGTTAGCAGTTTACATAGAAGAAAAATATGGGAACCTGCGGAAATGGTAAATTCATAGAGATTCTCTAAACCATAGGTATGCCCAATTGAACCATATACTTATAGGTGCATTGTATTGCAGGTACTGTGATTTATTTATGATCATATAAACGTTATCTGAAAAAAGTATTTTGTTCTTTAATGAGGGTCAAATGGGTTGGTCTGCGTTATAGTGACCCACAAATATAAGTTCAAATCTGTCTTGAAATAATCTGATACATTTTCCTTCAATGTGGGTCAAACCGTCAAACTATTTGTGTACTTGGTAAAAGGGTAAGAATTATATGAGTATGGATATTGATTCGTTTTTTAAGTGTTTTGAATGAAGATCGTATTGATGCTTCTGAACAGGTTCATTTCATTTTGTCGGCTTTCTGTTTATTTTGTTAGATTAAGTGGTTTAAACTATTTGTGATTTTGTATAATGATGTGAATTAGTTGATGCATGTGTTTGGTTGGGGAATTAGACTTAAAATTTGTTTCCAGTATCGGAAATATGTGGCTACTGATCCTCTGGTGTGGCGGTTTTAGTTTTTAGAGCTTTTGATAGTAGTTTGGGTTTGAATCCTATGAGGGTGTTTGGGAGTTTAATATATCGGTTCTAAACCCATGAATGAGAGGATCAGGCATCTGGGAAATGGGTCAAGTGGTACAGGTGAAATGTTATTTTTTATGTTTATCATAAAAATTCTTAAGTTTCTAATCACTTTTATTGGTAATTGTATGGAAGTTCGGTCTCTTATATTCAGCGTAGTTTTTCCAGTGCTATAAAGAGATTGAAAAGGTGTTCAAAAACCAAACTGATCCAGCAGTTTCCCTTCGTGCACATGTAGGTATGTTTTATTTAAAAACGATTCATAAATGTCATATCTGATGTAACATATCTTTCGAATGTTTGGTACTTTTTCAAGATATATACACAAGAAGTGGCAAAGGAGTGGGTCAAAACGGATTCTGTTCATTACAGCTAGATGGCAAAAGGGTTGTCAAATTATATTTTGTATAATTATAACATTGATATGTAATTAAGTTAATGCTTATAATTGTATTTACTGTTTGGATTTGTGAGTTGTATCGAAAACCAAAAATATGTAACTAACAACTGATTTTGGAGGTTAGTGTGTGCATCATTTATATGGTCACTGGGTCTTAAATTAAACATTAGTTTGAAATTATTGTGTGCTATAATTATCTCTTCGTCTAAGAATGCATGAAGGTACTTGGTCATGAATGATATACTGGATCGAACCGCTGAGATACTGGTCACCTATACAAGAAAAATGTATTCATATTGCATTGACTGGAACATATTCTCAACCATGCGATTACATGTACAATTACGTAATTAATAACCATTGTATAAAACAAACGTTAACACAATTGGTCTAGACATTCACACATCGTCCTCGCGGCAACTGTGTGTTAAAAGACTCATTTTATAAAGCATAAATGTTGGTTTGTGAGGTAGGATAACCAGGTTTCGAAACTTTTCAATTTATGTTACTCAAATATAAAATTTTCAAAAAAATAAAACAATATGGTACGTTGTATGATATATTTTGGTTTTTTCTTACCATATTTAAAATTATGTGAAATGATAATATGATGACCGTAAAGCCATTCTTCTTTGGATCATTTTTTACAAGCAATCAGGAACACCCCTTAACGTATGCATGGCATATAGCTTAATTTATACCAATAATACTTCTAAAATACAATTACGTGAAAAGCAACATAATTGCTTACTCCAATAAAACGTTAACATAATTTTAATAAACATAAACACGGCCGCCCCGCAGCAACGCGCGAGCAAACCTGCTCGTTATACATATAAGTAGATTTCATTCAACAGGAATCATAATTTCATTAGTCCTAAAAGGAGGCAACGTCCATGGAGGATTATACCTAGCCAAAACATACTCCCCAACAATCTTAACTCCATCTCTCTCCAAATCTTTCTTCATTTTCTCCACCTTTTGCGACACCACATCATTCGTCGCTATTCCACTAAACTTCACCACCCCATATTTACGTCCCCCCTCCTCCTTGATCACCACCCTCTCATCCACCGGCTTCGGTGCTTCCTCCGCCTTCTTATACTTCTCCGGCAATATAAACTGCATGGTCACCTTACCTTCATCACTTGCATGATCTTGGGTTATGACCGGTGACGTCATGTCTATCTTTTCAGGTTTCTTTGTTATAACTGGTGACGTCATGTCGATCTTTTGTGTTGTTGTGTTTTGGGGTTTACCTAGTACACCTATGTAGTTTGCTAAGATGGAGAATCCACCGTCTTTGTCTTGTCCTTTCATTTGTGCTGGGTCGTAGGTTATTTCGGCTATTACTGACGGTGGGTAGTGACGGATTTCGTAGTCAGTTGTGGATTTTATGACTTCGTATTTTGGTGTTTCGACAATGATCTTGCCAAATACCATGCCCACGATTCCTAAACGATTTCCCATGATTTGTTCTTGTTATGTGTACGTTTGGACAAGTGTGGAGAGTTGGTTTTATTTGGGTTTAAATGTATCAACAAGCGGTGAGGATAGACCATATGTTTTGTGGAATTCATTTAACCACGTAAACGATTTTTCATATCCATGTATTTAACTCGAAAATGACACTTTTTCATAAGAAAATTCTAAGAAGAATTATTCGGTTATACTATCTAGAAGAAATATCTCAAAGTACATTGATAATGTACTTATAAATTGTAGTCAATTAAAATTTTAAGTTAACTACATTTTGGTCCTTGTGGTTGGTCAGGTATTTTATATTCAGTCCAATTTTTGAAAAAGTTTTGAGTTTGGTCTTCACTAACTCCATTAATTTGACTTAGGTGGTGTTTGTTTTTCATTAAGAGGCTCTTAACAGCATCTTAATCTGAACCGTTCAGACGCGGTTAGACATTTTGGTCATTCAGACCGTCTGTTTTTTTTTTCCCGTTCAGAGGCAGTAAGATCTTAATGGTCTAGACTTGAGAGGGGTGTCTGAATGCCTCTTGTTGCCTCTTGCTGACCAAAAAAAAGTACAAGCAAGCAAATGTGCGGTTCAAACATGAGTTTTTTTTCATTCAGATGTGGTCAGATTCAGACATTTACTCCTCAGATTCAGATTCAGATGTGCGGTTCAGATTCAGATTCAGAGCCTCTTAAAAAACAAACACTACCTTAATAGGACCGTTAAATATATAGGTACTTTTATCATTTCACGCTCAAAACAACCCACACTTAGTTAAGTGCCCAACCGCTTTCTTTCTTTTATCTCTCCATTTTTTTTTCTTTTCACTCTACCGTTTCATAAGATAAAACGACCCCATATTTTAATTTCTCAGCCCACCACCATTAAATCCGGCAAAACAACAAATCATACAACCACTGAACACCATACCCACGACCACGATCCACCACCACCGCCTCTAACTCCCACCTTTGCCGCCTAATCGTCGGCCAAAGACCCTCCAAACACTAACCCATCAACAAATTTCTTCAACTTAAACAAAAACCTCAAAGCCCCCAAATTTTACGAAAATCAAAAACCTTAACTCTAGTATTTCAACTCCAGTCACAAAGTTAACTTAACAATTATGGTACGTTACATATTATGTCCTTGTGGTTTGACATTTTTTCACTCTCCGTCACTCCCAAACTTTAATTACAAAGAATGTCATTGTTGTTCATGCTTTGTTACAAACAATGCCTTTTAACACCCGTTCATTATTGATTGTCAAAGGCCTGCGAAATAACTGATATACCCTCATCTTCTTCCAAACTTTGATTTTCTTTTAAATTTTCAATTATTTTTAATCTACACTCAAGAACACCAAGAATACAAAAGGGTAATCCTCATCACGCTAGATTGGTAAAGAACTTATTTCATTTTTTATTATTTTTTTTTTAAATTTAAATCTAATTTTTAGAGTAAATTGCAGAAATAGTCCCTGTGGTTTGCTCATATTGCATGTTTAGTCCCTGGTCTTTCGAAATTGCAGGCGGCCTCCTTGTGGGGAGTTTTTGGTTCCGTTTTGGTCCCTGGCCAAGGACTAAACGTGCAATTATGAGCAAACCACAGGGACCATTTCTGCAATGGCCAGGGACCAAAACGAAACCAAAAACTCCCCATAGGGAGGCCGCCTGCAATTTCGAAAGACCAGGGACTAAACATGCAATCTGAGCAAACCACAGGGACCATTTCTGCAATTTACTCTAATTTTTATAAATCTCTAACTATCATGCGGACAGTGGACCCATCATATATCTTTCATCCCTTTAAATTTAAATATGACCTCTGATTCTTTATTTTCCCCCCTATTTTCATCATTATCTTTTCTCACGAGCATTTGAATCCTAAATCATGTGCTGGAGAAGAAGATACAACACTGAAGATGCTTTCTTCGGCATTTGATACAAGGTTATATTTGTGATATTTTAAGTTTATATGCATATAGAACTATTTCCTAAAGAAGAATTTGCAAGGAGTTGTGGAGTGGATGCAGCGTTGGCCCCAAAGTTAGATAACTTCTTGAACCGTAATGTCATTTGTCAGGAACCTAAGACTCGTCAAATGGTTGTGTTAGAGAGGTACCTATTTCATGTTCCTCTAAACTGATTTGATGTCATTTTTTACATGTATGAATAAAATACGTAACCCTTTTCAGGTTGACCTAAACGGGCCTTTAAATTTTGTTGCAGCAGGGAGTCACAAACACCAGTTAAACTGCTGCATGAGCCATAGCCAAACAGGTCTTAAAGTTGTAAATTAGTAGCTGATAGACCCAAAGACCGATTAAAATGTTGTTGAACCATAACCAAAAATTTGCTATACAAAGATCCAAACACCATGTATAAGGCTGCATCAGTATATAAATTTAAAGTCCCTTTATTTTTATTAAATGGGTCAAGTTATCTTAAAACATATCATATGGGTCATTTAACTAAAATGGATTAGGCGGGTAGTTGCATTCAAATGGTTTAGACGAGTCATTTTACTGAAATGGGTTAGATAGGTGTTTGTATTCAGATGGGTCAAGGTGCATACATTGATACATGGAATTCCAACACATTGATAAATACATTCGATTGTGAATTCATTGGTATGCTCATAATTGTGTAATAGGTGTGCGAGTGAATCCTCATGAATATGGTTTCACCAATTTATAAGGCCTGCTTGGAATTTCTAATTGTTCATGCTACGTGATTGTTAGGTCATACGTAGGTTTTTGAATCATGTAAATTTTACAATTTGATGCAAATAGCACATATCTACTAACTTTTAATAACCAGTGTCACAATACCAACATGCTTGCAGTCAAGTTGGTGCAGCTAGATCTGATCCATCATTGAATAAAGTTGCAGTTTTAAAAGATGCGTTTTGGAGTGTTTTAAGACCCCACACGATTCGTGGAACACTAATTGTCTACTCACTGCAAGCTGTATGACATCTCAATCGGTATATACATTTTACCTAATTGGTGAAAAAACCTTATTTACCTATTGCTACAGGAGATCTTTCTGTACAGTCAACATGGTTAAGTTTTTCTCTTGATTGAGTAAACAAGTCCCATTTGCTTGGTGAGCCTGGAACTCTCGGTTATTGATGTAGTATGGACTAAGTAATATGTAATACTACATTGTGATTCTAATTAATTATGTCCTCAAATGGTGGTGTGCTTGATTTCTTCTTAGAGTAACGTTAAGATATTTTATTAATGTTTATAAATAACATGAAGATGTTGCATTTGGCTATAAAACTCAGTGGAAGGAACTGCGCTAAAAGATTTCTACAATATATAACTCAAATACAATCATGGGTATGCAATGTCATTAGTACCTAATCTTATTAGTACCATAAATTTTAAGGTTCAAATGTCATTGGGACCTAAATTGTCACTTTGCTGATGTGCATGAAATCATCTGAAAAAAGTAGCAGTGGCTACTGTAAGGTTCAAATGTCAATGGGAGAAACAATATCTGGTTGAAAGGCGAGATGTCTTAGAGGACTGCTTTTATACATTGTAATTCGCCTTTTTCTTACGATAATCTAGAAAGTTCTTAGGATTGCATTTGTAAAACATTGTGTGGCTTGCATTGTAAAAGAATACATTTTTAACCTTTGAAATGAGTTTTATTGATGTTTTTATATGTTGTGTCTAAACACAATAGGTTGATTTTGAAATGCATTTTGTAAGGGTGTTTGGGTTATCTAATTTAAGTGTGTTTCTGCTTACTTTACAAGTTGGTAAACACATAAGCAGTTTATAGAGTTGGACAAAACTATTTTCAAGTTGACTATGGTGAAAGAGGTGTTTAGGTTTACTTATTTTCAAGTGGTTATTGCAGTGTACATTATAAGTATTATCTGTTATAAGCTTTTATAATCCAAGATTTAATTAGCCTCTAAGAGCCTTCAATCTACACATTGTTCTTGAGTCTAACTTTGGAAGAAAATGGATAAAGCCAACGAAAGAAAACCTCAAATGTGTCGTGTTCTTGAATTTTAATTGAAAGAAAAGAAATGAAGATGAAAGAAAGTAAATAAAAAAGCTGAAAGCCAGAACCGAAAAGCATCTAACTGAATGACTCTATGAGATGTGTATAGTGAAATAACGTTAACGATGTGATTATTTAACAAAAGTTTCTCTATCAATATACTTTGTTATTTTACAAGTACTATTTACAAAATATAGAATTCGATTCTATGTGAGTTTTAACCAACAAAAAATGATACTTTTTGTTTTCTAGGTTTTCTTATTAATCTTCCTAATATATAATAGTTACATGTATGCGCCATAATTATTGAATGAAACGAAATTTAGTTTGTACGTGGCAAAAAGGAGTTTCGTATCACAACATTGTGAAATAGTTTTTATCCAAATCACCCGATGTAAAAAAGAAATACTATTTCAGTGAGAATAGCTAAAAAAGCAATTTTAACATAGAGAACAAGATGTGCATTTTGTATTATAGTACACAATTTTCTTTTAAAAGACAAGAATATATTAACTACAAAATAACGATATAAACAAAAGGCATTTGTTCTTTCCATGTGACGACTAATTGTTAATACAATAAAAACATTATTTCTATTTAACGATATTTTTTTAAGTTTTGTTAATAACAAATATAAAAACATAATAAGTGTGAGTTCAAGTAAACAAGTTTTTATTTGATAAATATTACTTGACGTATGAATATTAATCCCTAAAACTTACATAGTTATCTAAGAAAGTTTTATCATACTTAATGCATTAAACATTTGTATCATTTTTAAAACATTACATAATTTTAAAAACTTTCATAAAAGTACTTACACTTTATTTTAAACATTGCTTTCATTATAAGAAATATTTTAATTATTGATTGACTAACTAGTAAAGTATCTTCCCTTTTGGGAACATATTCAAAAGAAATGATGCATGGAAGTAAGGATTTACCATGTTGGTAATAATCCAAGGTATCTTCTTCTTGGGAAAGTATCGAATGCAATCTTGAATTGAGAAAGAGATTAACCATTTTGTTAATAATCCAAGACTAAAAAGAAAAACATTAAATTTGATTTTGCATGAAAAACATAATTAGTCTATTTAGGGTATTATGTGTTTTACAAATAAATAAGAATATTGGTCCTTTATCCTTGCACTTTTTCATGTGTCATGAGAATGGATTTTTGGCAAAAGTTTGGGCAGTTATCAGAGGGACGACCCTCAACAATCAAACGGCCCCCCTTAGAGGGAGTCGTGGAGCCGTTGTGTTCTGTCGCAACTTCATGTTTGGCTATTAAGCAAACCTTTTGCAATGCATTTTCTTCGCCCCTTGCAATCACATTTCTAGCATTCTCTCAAACATTCAAATACACTCTTTGATCATTATCTTGTTTAATATTCGTTCAAGTGATCAACATTACTAATCCATCATTCAAGCAAGGGAAGAACACGAGTAGATTTTCAAGTCTTAAGTGTTATAGTTATAAGTTATTGTTTGCAACCTTGTTGTGTTACTATATCTTACTATCATTCTTCTTTGTTCATAAACATCATCATACACCAAAATATAGAGTTAGGTTAGTTTTTAGGCCTCAAAATACTTGGTGAGAAAGGTTGGTTCTACATCGATTAGGACTCAATATTTAGCTTATTATTGGTAAAAGTGTAAGCTACGTTGTACGGTTTTCTCCGCTAAGTAGGGAGCTTGTTGACACAGTGAAATGAACTCTCGAGTTGGAAACTCGGGGAGTAAAGTAGGGCGAGGAAGTTGATTCGTTACTAAACCACTATAAATCCTTGTATTGTGGTTTGATTTTTTCATTATGCACCTTTCGTCCCAAGTTTGACGGTTTTTCACTGTGCGTCCCAATTCTTATCAAATCTTGCACATTTAGCCCCTGTTTCCAACGATCGTTACCCCAACCCGTTAACTCCCCTAACGTCTTTACCCCATTACGTCCTTTTAGTCAACGGTCGTTAGTGTTTAACTTAAATAATCAAAACCAACTACCACCACCACCAACACCCACCACCACCACCGCCTACTATAGGTGGTGGTGGTCTTGGATGGTTAGGGTGTTAATCGGGTCGTGTTGGTCGGGTTCGGGTCAATTCGGGTTGGCTCAAAGATGAAAATTTAACACAGATCGGGTATTGGATTGAATATATTTGGCTAACTCTAGCTCACATTGATCCATTTGACCCGAATAAGTATTTTTTTTGTGAATATATTTTTATAAATTATCTATCTAAATTTAAAAAAAAAAAAAACAACAATTTTATGACCATTTTACACATATTCGGGTTGACCCGAGCCCGACTAACCCGAGTTTTAATAAGGACGGGTTCGGGTATGTATACGCCTTGACCCAACTTTGACCCGACCCAAATTTACCAGAACCGGATCAACCGACCCGATTAACAACCCTGCCATCTGGAACTTGATTTTGGAATGATTTGGCTAGTAATTAAATTAATGCAATATCTATTAGCAATAGATTTCACAAACCAATAGACGAGTATGTAATTTGTTTATCTATACTACATTATAAAAGATTTTGGACTTCATATCAAAAGAAGTTTTAAAATTTTAAGACAAAAAACATTACTATAAAATGAAAATTAGAAAATTAATGTAAAGTTTGAGAATTTAAGTCTCTTTTAAATCATATAGTAACCCATCTAATAATGATATATTTTTATAGAATTGTTTATAAGAAAAGCTCACAAAACTTATAACCACCGATTTAATGCTAAAATTTAAAAATAAAAGTGCTAACTATTACACTATTAATAATTTAGACGTTCTATTTTTGAAAACATATATCTACTACGTTATAAAGTATTTGGGACATGCTAAATATGAAAGGTTTAAAATGAAAAACATTTGCTCGCCACAAAAATAGTCACCGGGTAACCGCCGCCGCATTGCGCGGGTACCCTTCTAGTGTATTTAAATGTGTTTGTATTTGTGCTTAATTGCTTAATTTTTTTTATTTTTTTTTATTTTATTATTATTTTTTTTGTGGGACTGTTAACCAGGGGTGGTGGTGGGTCGATGATTCGTTCACATTGATGTAAAATTGGTTCTTAAAGAGAACATACATTATATTATTATATGAATGACATTGGATATAAGAATACAATTAGAATTATTATAAGAATGATTTAGAAAAAAAAGTTTAAAGAAAAAGGTCGGAATTTTAGCCAGAAGTTGACGCGTGGTAGTTGTAGTGGGTGGTGGTGGGCGGCAGTAGCGGTGGTGGTAGGTGGTGCGCGGTGATAGGTGGTTGTGGTAGGCGGCGGTGGTGGTGGGTGATGTTGGCGGGCGATTGTGGTAGTTGGTTTTGATTATTTAAGTTAAATGCTAACGACCATTGCCCAAAAGGACGTGAAGGGGGTAACGACATTAGGGGAGTTAACGGGCCGGGGTAATGATTGTTGGCAACAAGGATTAAACATGCAAGATTTGATTAAAAAAATAGGAGACATAGTGAAAAAATGTTAGAGTAGTGCTATTTAGACTTACAATACATGCCTAAATAAATAAATGCCTAATGCGTAAATCACTTGTATAATTGTATTATGTATTTTCTCTCTCCAAATTCACATCAATTATTTTTTTAAGTAAATCAATTAAATCATTAACTACAATTATAGGCATGATTAATAGGCACAGCGATCGTTTTTCAAAACGTTAAACTTGAGACAAAAGGTACAATTGTGTGCAAGCCACAAAGTTTGAAAAAACCTCGAAAAATAATAACTTGGGGACCAGATAACCAAGACAAAACCAAAAGAGAAAGCTAAACCCCACAAGGTTATGATAGACGAGTAGACGACATTAAATACGCATATAATAGACCTTGAGCATGTTCATTATCAATTTCTCTAAGTCATTAATAAATCAAAACTACACGACTTTGTACTTGCATTCAAACATGGTGGCTAACTTCTGCTCCTACCTAGCTACCAACTTATTATTCGATTTATTGAACTTTATGCCCGTTCCTTTTTAATACGAAAATCACAAAAATCTACCTAGTAAGAATGACAACTACCAATGAAAAAGTGGTGATTTGCATAGGAGACATCCATGGTTATGCAACTAAGATAAAAAATCTTTGGTCCAATTTACAAATCCAAATTAAGCCAAATGAGTTCGAGTCAGCCCACATCATTTTTCTTGGTGATTATTGTGACCATGGACCTCACACTCGGGACGTGCTCGATTTTTTGATATCTTTGCCTTCAAAACATCCAAAACAATCTCATGTTTTCCTTGCTGGAAATCACGACTTTGCTTTTGCAGCCTTTGTTGGAGCTTTGCCTCCGCCACCTAAAAGTGCGGAGTTTTCTGCCACATGGGATCAATATAAGAGTCTTGAGGAGCCCGAAGGGTGGTATAAGGGCGACGGCTATGAGAATATGCATGTGCAAGGAAGGAGGTGGGGTGGACTGTACAAAGAATTGTGGCATCCCAATAATAGCTCAATTTATACTTCACGATCTACATTCTCATCTTATGGGTTCCCTCACGGCTCTCCGGGTTACTAATTACTCCATTCGTCCCATATTTATTGTATATTTTAAACTATGTGCTTTTTGTCTAGATATAATTTTGGAACGGAGGAGTAAGATTATGTACGTAAAAATAATTCAAAATTAACCCTCCTAATCTAGTATTTTACTTTCAGATTTTATCAAAGCATTTCCCATTGAGCATAAGAAGTTCTTGGCAAATATGGCATGGATCCATGAAGAGGTATGGCTCTATATATTCTTGTGATTTATTTCTTATAGTGACAGTGACAACTAACTCATGACGCACTTGTTGTTTTCAGGAGGATGTATGCATAAACACTGCCCAAGGGACAAAACATTGTAAACTGATTGCAGTTCATGCCGGTTTGGAGAAAGATAAAGATGTCGAAGAACAAATGATAACTCTGAGAGCGAGGAACACCGAATTCCCAAGCTTAAAAGCAATCAATGGGAGAACTAGCGTGTTAGAAATGCCTGAGGTATATCATCCATCTTGCGCGCTAATTAGAATAAATGAATAATAGAAGCTAGCTTCATATACTTATACTAACTGATAATTGTATGAATACTTTAGGAACTAGCAAAGCATGAAACAATCTTAGTGAGTGGTCACCATGGGAAGCTGCATATTGAGGGCCTTCGGCTCATTATTGATGAAGGTGACGGGCTTGAAAGAAATCCGTTGGCAGCAATCGTACTCCCTTCAATGAGGATCATACGTGACACTGATACGTTGGAATAATATAACAACACAATTTAGTAAGACACACCATTTATATTTTTCCCTAAGTAATAAAGTTTTGTAGTCATATGACATATTGCTCGTAGACTATACAACCCCATTTTTTGAGAATGTATCTTCATTTATTTTTGGCGAGTAGTCATAATCTTAATCTAAATCACCCGTTATGATCAAAGAAGTTTTATTATTTCATTGAGAATATATAGCTAAACAAACAACTTTAACATAGAGAACAAAATGTGCATTATTTTTTTTAATTATGGTACGCCTATAATAAACCTTGAGCATGTTCATTATCAATTTCTCAAGTCATTAATAAATCAAAACTAGACGACTTTGTAGTTGGATTCAGGGACAGAACCATGGCTAAAAATGACTTGGGTCATATTTTTTCTAATTGCAGTACCAAGGAAAAATCTAACAAAAAAATTCGATTTTCAATAAAAATGATCGAGTTTAGTATATATTGTGGGTATATTTGTTATTTTCCAACTATATATACTTTTTGCAGAAAGTAATTTAACAAAAGAAATTAGCTAAAAAAATAAAAGGCCTTTTGTTGGGCCAAACAAAAATTGGCCAAAAGCTGGATCACTCATCCATCAACTTCAAATGGCTAGAAACTTGGCCATTTAAGGCTTTAAGCTGCTAAGCAAATATTAATCGCTTACCATGTTTTCATGTGCTTATTACAGGATTAGCTCTATATTAACAACTTAATAAACTTGATGCGACCAACCAGAGAAGAATGAAGAAGATATACTCCCAAAGGGGTTATGTATATAAGATAAATGTGAATTTTAATCTAGTTGAAAGCAACTTATAGTTTTGAGTACAAAAAGTTGCGTGAGTACTTTACATCAAATACTGATATGGAGGAGGGATACCAATGTATTGCGGCGGGATTGAAATAAACACAATTCTATCCGCGAAAGCCCAAAGAAAATTACAAAACATCTATGTATTGGTTTTCTTAATTTGTGACAAGCTAGCATGTAAGAATAATTTATTTTTAAAAGATTCTAAACATTTTCATGGCACATAAACATCAAGTAAAAGTCCATTATCGTTAAAATGAAAATTATAATTTTTTTCAACTTTCTTGAACCTATTTCTAAACGTATCATAGTAGACGCTCTAACATTAAATACTAGATCTACTAAAACACTCTCAAAACACATGCATACACACATAAATCATAATGTTGCACCATCAACGCCGAAGCTATAACACCAGATAGTATAATAGGATTACTGCAGATGTGATTATAAGGTAAACAAATATACGTACATATCTCTTTTGTATCATTTTTAAGAAAAAAAATCTATGGATCGGACACGACAAATACAGTCAAGTTAGGTAACACAAAACTCTTAGGATGGAAAATTGGTCCTTAAAAAGTTGAACATGGTAAAACAGCATCATTTATCTACATTTCATTGCTTATCAAATGTGGAATGCATTAAGGGAGCAAATTGGAAGTGGGTTTTGCTGTGGGGATCATAAACTTTACTTTTAGCATAGGCAAATTTTCAAAGATAGTTCAAAACTTCAAATGACTGTAAGGAAGATAGTTTTCGTTTCTTGATTTTAGTAAAAGAAAAAGGTGTACTGATCATGCAATTACAAAATTCTAACAAACTTTTTAACACTTTTGACATGTTTTAGTAGCTGATTTTTTAGTTGTACATACTAGACAGTAAAGTTGGTTGACTTAAGTCCGGTTCTAGTTTTTGGTTTATTAAGGTTTATCATGCATGTTTGTACTTTATAAATAGTTGATCAATAATACTTTGTAACCTACAAGAATACTTAACCCATAGAATGAGTTGAAATAATTGTTCACAAATTCTAGGGTCGATCATTTTGTGTATTGTTAGGTCTTATTTTGTGTATTGCTAGTTCAATGTACAACTAAAATACAAACTAACCCACCTACATTTTTTTATTTTAGCCATTCGTGTAAAGCTTTTCTTTTTGTCTCCATCTCAAGATATTTTCAAAGAGGCTTTTTGAATATATATTAAAAACAATAAAAAGCAGAAAGCATGACACATGCGATTAAAAGGTTAATGGATAGTAATCATCAAACATTAAGAAATGCGAATTTGATTGGATATAACATTACTGGTGATTATGGACCACATAACCTACCTAGTTCCAACATCTAACACATGTTACATCCTTTATCTCACAACCATTAGATTGTTTCAGTTTGGACACAATGGCAAATGATTAAACGCTGTATGATCACGTAACTATGGTCCACAATCCACATAGTGCTTTAAGGTTGGCCATTTACGTTTCTTAAATAAATCTCATTGATATTTTTAAATGTTATTAATTAGGTATAGCTTTGTACCATACTAATCAGCATAAACAAACAATTTTAGATAAGAAGACAAAGAAGAGGATAAAACTGTTAGGAGAATGTTAATTAGCTTATAATTTTTTATAGAAGATTTATTTCAACTAATTCAGTTAAATGTCACAAAGATGATTTATTAGAGCAGACTTAAGATTGATAGTTTTTATTCACATGCATGTACACATTCATAAATAGAAAGTATAGAGTGCAGGGGGGTTCTCATGCAAAACGGGTAAACGAAAAGCAATCCATGTTGATGTTAGCCAACTTGAGGCTTTATGCTATTTTTTTAACTGAAATTGTGCTTATCAAATGATCAAATTTAAACATGCAGCTGGCAAGTTGTAAAAGTTACAACTCCACCAAATTATTTCCATGTGTTACGTCGACATATAAGTGTAAAAAGTTGATTGTATTTCATTTAAGAAAAAGATTTCACGTTATTACATATTAGTCCTGTATTCCAGCTGCATATAGAGTCTGTAAGCCGCTTAATTATGGCAATGGCTCCAAAGAATTTACCATGTCATAAAGGGTTCAAGTTGAGTTTTTTTTTTTTTTTTTTTTTTTTTTTTTTTTTTTTTTTTTTTTTTTTTTTTTTTTTTTTTTTTTTTTTTTTTTTTTTTTTTTTTTTTTTTTTTTNACTGAGGAAAGGAATGATAACTCGGATTTGCTTATGTGATATTGATTGTATTGTTTCTTCCTGCATTTTGCACGGACCGAACTACACTGATAAAATATTTGAAGTTTACATGAATAGTAGGCACTGATATGCAGAGAGAATTAGAAAAAAGTTATCTCTTTGTGATGGATTTAGTGGTTTGTCAACCTAAAATGTTACTAATATAGTTTATTACTCAATGATCTACAAACACCTAAGTTAATGATTTTGATATAATAAATGGATAATTTT
Organism: Artemisia annua; assembly: GCA_014162995.1. Classification (NCBI taxonomy): domain Eukaryota; kingdom Viridiplantae; phylum Streptophyta; class Magnoliopsida; order Asterales; family Asteraceae; genus Artemisia; species Artemisia annua. The sequence goes on along the minus strand of LBNU01015141.1, from coordinate 32,876 downwards.
TGAAAACTATTTTTGTCGGATTTGATTTGTTTATAACAATGAGTCTCAGCTCTATAAGACATCTGTTTTAACTTTTAAATATATGTGGCCTTACCAACGGATATGCAGACATAACAGTTTTCTTCATAAGGACTTGAGAAGTGCATTATCCTATACACCACTACTTTTTGGGGGTCTACATATAGACCTTTTTACAATTGGTGTCGACTATCCAGAAAATGATCTCTAGCTTGCTCTCATTCTCCTTCAATTTGTTTATCAGTTAACATATTCGTATATACTTTTCTGTTTAAAAGCTTATATATATGTGTCGATCTTAATATTTTTACATAAATAGATTTTAACATATATAGCTAGGGTATCTATTTTTAATCCAGAAAACAAAAATATTTAGGACACGTCAAGTTTTTTTTAATCGATAATAATATATGACTAAAATTTTTAGAATAAAACCCTGAATTGCACGGGTATTATAACTATAATTACACAAGGTAAAATAGTAATGTGAATTTAATTGAGACGGGGGCACTATGCATATAAGTGATAAACATCTAAAAATAAGCAGATAGGCGTGTGCTCATTTATTTTTGAAGTACATTAGTACTTTGAAATAAGCAATCATGAACATCCATTGTGACAAAACAGGTTGGCAGAGTCGTTAGTGTTTGAGTCCACTGTATTGGACTAATTAAGTTTGTACTTGGTTCAATAGATTAACGATCAAAATTGTATATGTTTTTGCTAACTTGGTGAAAATTCTAAGCAGCGTTGCTTGAAAATATTCGTCAAAATTGTCTTTAGACAAAATAAGTTTTGATATAAGAACTCAAAATAGCTCAGCAATGTCTATTAAAACTCAAGTCAATCTTTATCACATGATATGGGATTCTTACTAATAATCTTATCATTTAGAAACAAAAACTCTAACATGGGGGAAAAATGGAAGAAAATTTAAGAATTCAAAAATATCTGTAGAACAGTTAACAAGTGTTATGTCATACTACAATAGTCGACATATTAGTGTTCACTTCCAAACACTTGGTATAATGAAATTCAATTTGTAGCCGATGATGAACAAGAGGACTTGATGCTGCTATCAACCCTTTCTTGACATCTGATTGCAGTTCTCTTAACGGGATTGCAGCTAAAAAGCTCTTAATATACTCTTTACATGATTCTTTACCTTTCGACACCAACGAATGTTCAAGTTTTTCATTTGACTTTTGTGAGTCAATGGGTAGTTTTTGGATTGTAGTGTCTTTGTCAAACTTTAAGACGTATGCTTGGTTGCAGCCCTCGTATAGCCTCTCTCCCAAAGTGTCGACGATATAGTATGCGTCACGTTCAACTTTCAATATGAAAAAATGGTCATTCCAGCTAACAATATAGACATGGTTTGAGTTTGACTCATTTTGACTTATCTCATCCCATATGTTATCAAACGACATAGCACCATCAAGAAAGTCGAAAACGCCATCTTCAATTTGGAAGAATCCAACAAAAGACTTCTCAGGTACAACTTCAAGATTACGAGTCTTGGCCTCAAGAACAGTTTCAAGGTCAAAGTGCTTGTCGGGGAAGCGTTTTCTGTAAACTTCATTTTCACATAGGTCTCTCCATTCTGATGAACCTTCACGAACTAAGTTATCAAGTTCTGATTTTAAGGGCATTTGATTATGGTTGTTTTGGAACCAAGTGGCAATGATGGCGACTAATGACGTGCATGCACTTTCACCTGATGCTTGTTCACTTCTTTGGTCAATGGAAGCAAAGAAAACTTGGGTTTGGAGACTCATGAGCCCATCTCTACTTATTAATTTTGTGTTGTCCCATTTACCGACAACAAAACTGTCGTCTCCAAATTCAGACACTGATGATCTACTTGTTGTTGAGCCTTCATCACTTCTGTGCCACTGTCATGTTTATAAAGACGTTAAAAAGTGGAATAATGAAGAAGGATTAAAAGGAAATCTTCAAAATGGGTCATTTCGTAAGGGTCAAAACTGGACCAGGTGAGACCTAAAAGTCTTGGTTAAAAAAGTTGTTGCATACTTGCATCTGGATTCATCAGAAATACATTTAACCCGTAAATAAGTATTTTTTGAATAAATAACGAGGATTTAGGCAACTAGAAATACAGTTTGAGAAACTTTCGACGCAACAGGTTTATAATTAAATATCTAAAAACATTGATATAACTTACCCCGTATGAGGATTCGTCTGATGATGTCAGCAATCGGCGATCAAAGTCGATATCATCTCCACCTTCTTCTCGAACATCTTTTTTCAAGAGTGGCTCGTCTTTAGCTTTAAAAGATCTAAGACTTAGCTTTCTTTTCCTCCATGTAAAGATGCTACGCTTTTGCATTTGTCTCTCTTTTCGATCAATAGTAGATACACTTAAGTCATCTTCATTTGAGTTATAGCTTTGGTAGTATATCCGATCTCCTGCGGATGATCCTCCAACATGATTTGCATTAGCTAAATTTTCATAGCTCATAGACTTTTTAATAGTAAAATCAGTATTCTCCATTTCTTCAGAATCCGTTTCATCCGTTCCATCAAATGAGTCTGAGTCAAATGTGTCTGAACTTCTGGCCGAACTTTTCCCATCACTGCTTCCTTCTTCACAATATGATTTTTTAGCCCGGTTAGGAGAGAATGCTCTGAAGATCTTGACCTTCTTAAAACCAGCTTTAAGACCCAAAGGCTCGTCTCCAACAAGAGGCGTGATGATCTTTGTTTGGAACTTAGCTGATGAAAGTGGTTGCCATGGTACCCATTTCATCATGTTAACAACCATTATGTTTTAAGGTTGTTAATGTTTTTTAATGTTGATGTTGTGTGTTTGAAGTTAAGGAGGATGTCTTTAATTTGAATGAGGTGTTATGGGGTTTATATAGGAAAGTGCATGTACGTATGTATGATCATGACTTCATGAGGTTGGTTGCACCGAACATATATACCGTCAACTTAACTAACATTAAAAGTAACGTATATATTTTGTTTTCATTAGTTGTTACTATGTTAATAGCAACAACTATATATATCAATTTTATCATGCTACTTTTTTAGTAAATGTTATACACTCAAGTACCATTTTTTTTTTTTTTTTTTTTTTTTTTTTTTNCAGAAAATAGTAACTACATAAATGTTCATATGGCCAAAAATGATATTAATTGCGCTACAATAATTTTTATATCGATTTATTTTATGAAGAAAGATATTTAACATTGTCACGATATTTGTTTTTTCAACCAACTTCGTTCGACGGCCGGATCGACGCTATATATCTTTCATTTTCTTATAAACGGACAGAATTCATTCAAGCAGAATGCTAGCTAACGTGCATACGTATTGTAATGAGTCATGAATCGTCTAGTTAATGTGTACGTTAAGTATTAGCCAAACATGTTAAAGGTTTATTGAATGGCTTATATTTTGTCCGACCAAAAAGGCCACTTTGCACGAACGACACAAGATGTAGCACTAGTCATTGGCTTGACCATGTTTTCGCAAAAGACTGCTTTTTCATTCTTGTGGTTACTATCATTTTCTTTTGTTTATTTGCGCAAGCAATGATATTTAGTGGTGGCAATTTGTGCCCGAAATGAAAAAAATAAGCTAATTTTGACTACTTTGTAAAAGACTTTGGCACATTTAGCCCCATCTTTTTTTTTGAAATGGGCATATTTAGCCTATTGAAAAGTTAAATGGGCACTAAAATGGGCACATATTTTTTTTTAATTGGAGAACATTATAATCGTTTTTAAAGAAAAACTTATATATATAATAATTTAATTTTTTAAATATAAATGAAGTATAACGTTTAAGGAATTTATTTCGTCATTTTCTATAAAGCAATTTGTATAACATGTGCCCGTTTGGCCCGTGCCCGTTTAGCCCGTGCCCATTTTAGCCCGTGCCCGTGCCCGTCCGGCCCGCCCGTTATGCCACCTCTGTACCATTTATATATAAAAAGATGATCAACAATTGTGATTTGGTTAAACAAAAATAACTTAAGATGATCAACAATTGTGATTTGGTTAAACAAAAATAACTTAAGATTTTTGCATGAAACCACGACCACACAATGTAAAGAAACGAGATATGGTGGGTTAATCGCTTAATCGAGCAAAGGTTACTTTTTATTTTCCAAGGTTGTTTCATAGGTCTCATTCCCCCCAAAATCGATTTTAAAAAACACATACGAATCCCATTGTATTCTGGAAATGTTCCAAGAAATACAAGTTATCATAGCGAAAATGCTCGATTTTCTCGGATAACATCAACATGGATTGTTTTTCGTTTACCCGTTTTGCATGAGAATCCCTGCTGCACTCTATACTTTCTATTTATGAATGTGTGCATGTGAATAAAACCTATCCATTTTAAGTCTTGCTCTAATAAATCATCTTTGTGGCATATAACTGAATAGTTTTATCCTTTTCTTTGTCTTCTTGTCTAAAATTGTTTGTTTATGCTGATTAGTATTGTACAAACAAACAAATGTAATCTATACCTAATTAATAACATATAAAAATGCCAATGAGATTTATTTAAGAAACCTAAATGGCCAACCTTAAAGCACTATGTGTATTGTGGACCATAGTTACGTGATCATACAGTGTTTAATCACTTGCCATTGTGTCCACACTGAAAAAATCTAATGGTTGTGAGATAAAGGATGTAACATGTGTTATAGATTTTGGATATGTGGTCCATAATCACCAGTAATGTTATAAATCAAATTCGCATTTTTAATGTTTGATGATTACCCATTAACTTTTTACTCGCATGTGTCATGGTTTCTACTTTTCATTTTTTTAATATATATTCAGAAGCCTGTTTGAAAATATCTTGGGATGGAGACAAAGAGAAAAGCTTTACACGAATGGCTAAAATAAAAAAAATTAACTCAAAGGTTACAGGAGGTTCACATGCGCTGACTCAAAGCTATCAAAAAAAGTAATCGTATTTGGATTAGTCGGCTTTCAATGTTAAATCAAAAGCCCAGATAACCTTAAAATAATGCAGGTGAGTTAGTTTGTATTTTAGCTGTACGTTGAACTAGCAATACACAAAATGAGACCCTAGAATTTGTGAACATTGAAATGATATCAAGGTGAGACATGTACATGTGACATATATTATTTCAACTCATTGTAAGGGTTAAGTATTCCTATAGGTTACAAAGTATCATTGCATGAT
>LBNU01015141.1:4852-27156 GCA_014162995.1 Artemisia annua | reverse complement strand
GAACTAAGTATTTTTTTGCATGATCAGTACACATTTTTCTTTTACTAAAATCAAGAAACGAAAAATATCTATTACAGTATTATTCAGATTCGTTACAGTACGTCATTCGAACTATCTTTGAAAATTTGCCTATGCTAAAAGTCAAGTTTTTGATCCCCACAGCAAAATCCACTTCCAAATTGCTCCCTTAATGCATTCCACATTTGATAAGCAATGAAATGCAGATAAGTGATGTTGTTTTTACATGTTCAACTTTTTAAGGACCGAATTTCCATCCTAAGGGCACGTTTGGTAGGGTGAAATTCAGAGAAATGAAATGAAGTGTAGAATTCAAATCACAGAAATGAATTCTCACATAAATTCAGTATAAATTTCAATGTTTGGTAACACCAGAGAATTGACTCAAGAAATCAGTATTATTATTATTATTATTATTATTATTATTATTATTATTATTATTATTATTATTATTATTATTATTATTATTATTATTATTATTATTATTTCATTATTATTATTATTATTATTATTATTATTATTATTATTATTATTATTATTATTATTATTATTATTATGCAAAGAATTCATTTCTTCACCAAAAGGTTTGGAAACCAACTCTCCATAAAATACAAAAGAACCAAATCCTAGGAGTTACAATTCTCCACCTTTTTATTTTTTTGTGGTACCAAACATAAGAAATGAATTGATTTCCATTTCCCCATCCTCAACTCTTTGTACCAAACATGCCCTAAGAGTTTAGTGTTACCTAATTTGACTGTATTTGTCGGTATCTACAGATTTTTTCAAAAATGTAACAAAAGAGAAACACGTTGGTACAAATATGTACATATATCTCAATTAAGTTTTAATGATGATAAAAATATATAAAGAGATATTTAAAATAGTTAACGATAGCTCAAAACACAAAACAATATTGACAACACTTCCAACACGCTAGTTTTGTACACTAGCGCGCTGAGCCAACGTGACGGGTTGCTGTCCCATTTCAGCAAGTTTTTCAGATCCAAAGTTTTGCATATCCAAACAACGTTTGATCTTTTAATACAGATCCATACATGATATTTAAGGTGTTTAATAATATCATAATTGATTTTGGACTTAAAGAGCTTGCGTCAAATATCGAGTCTCGTTTTTAAAACCCAATTCAAAACATTTTATAAAACAACTTCAACACTTACAAGTTTATGGTTTTATAAAATGGTCAAATGCAATCAAACAAAGAATGTAATCTTCATAATATCTTAATTAATTGTTAAATGTGTTATTCTATTTTAATGAATAAACACTTACAAGTTTGTGGTAGTGTTACTTTAAGCTTTAGTTTAAACACTTCTCATTTATGGTTAATGGTCGGTTAAAAATGGAAAGTAATTAGCTTGGTTTGAATATTTCAACTAATTATGGATAATTGTTGAACTTGAAAAATATACCATTTGGAATCTAGTTGCATTTGAAATTCAAACTAAAAACCTCTTTACATGGCTTAGCGGTTGTTTACTTTGCTCTTAGTGGAGATAGGAGTGTGCCCAAAACCCTTATTTTCTCTTAATTGGGAGACTCACCAAAGCCTCTATCTCTCTTTTAAAAAGCTAATTAAGACACTTATATCTAAAAGCCACTTAATTAAAAAAGAAAATAAACAACCCAAACCAAGGGTGTCCATTTTCCCCTTTACATGGCTCAACCTCTTGGTTAATGAAGAGCTCCATGTTTTTTCTCTATCCAAAACACTTTTACTTCTGATAACCTTTTGGCTAATGATTTGGTCTGCCTAACACTTCTTGAGGTTTTGAAGAACCAATAGAAAGCTTAAAAGTGGAGTTTACATATGGGTTTAGCAAGAGGCAATGGCTAGATATTCGCAAGACACAAAAATAGCTCTAGCACACTGGACCCACGAGCTAGCATGTCGAGCCAGCGCGCCGAAAGTTGTCTTTGGATCTCCTGCCTATAAATACCTACCTTGTAACATCCTAATTTTCATGATAATACTTCCGGTTATTCATTATAGTTTAAAAAGTTATTATATATTATAGTTAATTACTCTTCTTAACTAGAAGGACCTTTTGTGATAAGAACTTAACGAAAAAAGAATCTTGCCCGTAATAGAATGACTAACGAGGACTAACTTTGCCAAGTGATGAAAGTTAGTTAAAAAGACTATCATACCTTTATGCATGAATAAGAAAAACTCATGAGAAAATTTTGTTACTGAATTTATTTTAACTAATTCAGTTAAATGCCGCAAAGATTATTTTATTATAGCAAGACTTAAGATTAGTGCAACGGGATTCTCATGCAAAACGGGTAAAACGAAAAACAATCCATGTTGATGTTATCTGAGAAANAAGGCAAAAAAAACAAATAGGACAAGCCAAGAAAGTCTAAAGCCTAAAGGCAACAAGCTAAGGGGCCTAAAGCGAAAAGGTAGACTACCATCGAACAACCTAGCTCAACTACCCACATATTCTAATCCTATCTCTCCACGCATTCTTAGCTGATGTCATGTCCTTTGACAAAAGAAGCTCCTTCATGTCTTGCTTAATTCTATCCTCACACCTAAGTTTGGGTCTGCCCCTCCTTCTCAGACCGTCGACTGTAAGCGATTCAACTCTCCTTACTGGCGCGATAGTAATCCTGACATGACCAAACCACCTCAACCTTCCTTCTCTCATCTTCGAGATAATGAATTCGACATCAAAAATCGATTTGAAAACTCGGTTTGGTATCATGTCAGACATCGTTTTGCTATAAGTCCATCTTAGAATTCTCAATTCCGCCACTTCCACCCTGTTTGCTTGAGCTTTCGTGATAGGCCAATACTCTGACCCGTACAATATAACAGGTCTAATTGCCACCCTATAATATTTTCCCTTTAGCTTAGAGGGGACTTTATTATCGCAAAGAACTCATGCTGTCGCCCTCCATTTCATCTTCTAATTCAGTGAGTTATGACTTATGTATTACCGAACCCAAATAACTAAAAGACTCTTTTTTGTTGGAGGATTTGGTCGCCGATACGAACTTCCGTCTCTTCATTATGGTCGATCTCGATCCTACCAAAATCACATCTCAAGTGTTTTGTCTTGTCTCTGCTTACTCGAAGGCCATTGTCTTCTAGGGCCTCCCTCCAATGCTCAAGTATGTTGTTTAACCCTTCCGCCGATTCTGCCACCAACACAATGTCGTCTGCGAATATCATGCTTCAAAGGATGCACTCTTGAATCCTTCGTGATAGCTCATCAAGAATCAAGGCAAAGAGGTAGGGGCTAATGACCGATCCCTGGTGAAGACCTACTTCCATAAGGAAAAACTCTGTGGTCTCTACTGTGGTTCATACGCGGGTCTTCGCCCCCTCGTACATATCCTTAATGACTTTTAAGTATCTCCATGGGGTTCCCTTCTCAATCAGGGCTCTCCAAATCAACTCACGTGGAACACTATCATAGGCTTTTTCTAGGTCGATGAAAGCTAAATGCAAGTCTCTTTGTCTTTCTCTATACTTCTCTAAGAGACTTCTGAGGAGATGAATAGCCTCGGTAGAGGACCTTCCTGGCATAAAACCAAACTGGTTCTCTGACTCCGTTTCCCTTCTCAACCTTCTCTCGATAACTCTCTTCTAGAGCTTCATGGTATGACCCAGAAGCTTAATACCCCTATAGTTGCCACACATTTGTACGTCGCCCTTGTTCTTGTAGATGGGGATAACTTGCTGAGTCTCCATTCTTCTGGCATCTTTGCGCTCGAGAAGATCTTGTTGAAAAGGGATGTCAACCATATTAACCCCTCGTCTCCTAAACACTTCCAAGCGTCTATGGGGATTTGGTCTAGGCCTACAGCTTTGTTTTTTTCCCATCTTCTGTAAAGCAACTTTCACTTCTACTTGGCTGATACTCGAGTAGTAGTACCCGGAAGGCAAATCATGGCTAGGGGTCTCACCTTATCCGCTTCCTTCGGTACTCCTCTCATTGAAAAGAGGGAAGAAATATTCTCTCCATCTCTTCCTAACATCTTCTACGTTGACAATGCTTCGTCCTCTTTTATATTTGATATATCTTAAACCAAAAATTGTACGTTTAAGTGTAAACTCAGACATGTTTGAGATTTTTAATGGCAACCATTTATAATCTTGCAAAAATGGAATTTGATCGAATCCATAGTTTTTTTTCCTTCCTTTTTACGATACATGTAATTTATTTGAACACATATATTTTTATAGAAATGCAATCTATCATAATGTGTTGTGTCGTGTCGTATGCTAGTAAGTTATGTTTTTCTGATTCAGTTGATGTCAACATAAGTTATTAAGTGAAAACTATTATAAGAGCTCTAGGTCTGATCCTCAGATCTTGTCGGCCACCTTAAGTTGCCGCCTCAATGCCACCCCGTTAAATCCTAGCCATCGTCGTTTATCCATGCTAAAAAAAGTTTGTAACCCACTTTTTGGGCCATAAGACCCAAGCTGTAAGGAGTTAACTGACGCGGTCAACGGTCGTGGTTTTGTAATTTAATTCCGAGGAAAGGCATGCCGGAATTGCAACTATAGCCACAGTGACTCGCAGTCACGCGCTAGAACAAGCAAATGTATTCAGAAAACAAAAATCGCTCATTGTTTTGCTTATAACTCTCTAATCACTCAGAGTTAGCTGACGTCGTTAGCGGCCCGTCAAGTCTTGATTCTTTATCAAGATAACTATCTTTAGATTTGTTTTTTCTTTAGTTTTACTTTTTAATAATTATATTTATTCTTCAATTCGAGCTTTCACGATTTTGCTGTTCGAATTATGAATAACTATTAGCTGATAGATTCGAAGCCTGAGCCCGTTTGTGAGCTTAGGCCCATTAGGATTTATGATCAAAGTTTTCATGTATCTAGCTTTATAAATATCGTACTAGTAATACGTATAACCTAGAAGGAATTCTATCATTCAACAAAAACATTTAAAAGAGTATTATTCAAAATGACATGCTATTTTATAGTTTTAATATCAGCTATGACAACTCACAAAATTGGTTGTTTGACCTTTTAATTAGAATACAAGATACCTAAAACAAAGAGTGTTATTCATCATCATGGTAAAATTAAAAGGCTAAAAATGACATGCTATTTTATAGTTTTAATATCAGCTGTCACAGCTCACAAAATTGGTTGTTTGACGGTTTAATTAGAATACAAGATACCTAAAAACAAATAAAATAGTTACCACCAACTCAAGCCATGATATTTTATATAACTTCCTTTTTATTTTATCTTTTTAGCATTTTATTTGAGTTATTGAAACCATATATATATATAACCATCATTTCCAATTTTCTCATTTTTCAGTGATATAACAATATTTTGTACATTTACTAAATATATGCATTTAACTTTCGGGGGACTCAAAGTTTTAGCCGTCTAAAAATGTATATTATGGTATAAATTTGAAGCATCAAAATTCACTTCTAGCAATGATATATGATTTTATGTTTTAAGTAAGTGTTAAAACTAAAGGTAGCTAGAATAGCATACTTTTTTCTTTATAAAGTCGATAAGATATATATATGTTTATCGGGATAATTATGGTAAAACGTATTGTACTTGTCAAAAATATTAGTTTAGAGTAGTCTACAAAAAAAAAAAAACCTTATCTCACCACTCAAGTCGACTATTTCGTCCTTTTGTGAGCTATTTCTTCCCTTCTCAAGCGGTAACCAGTTGCTATAACTTTTTTTCCCAAATTTCTTTTCCACATAGGATGTAAAACACACGCCTTGCAAAAACCCCACACACGCTAACCTTAATCCTGCTTTTTCAATCTACTTTTGTACTTGAAATTCATAAAGTATTACCATCTTTATCATTATTTAGGGATCTGATTTTCCAATTGAAACATCACTATCAAAAACCCCAAAAATTCTCTCAAACCCTAATTTGTCAATCGTATTAAATATAACAAATTGATTGTCNACATTTAAAAGAGTATTATTCAAAATGACATGCTATTTTATAGTTTTAATATCAGCTATGACAACTCACAAAATTGGTTGTTTGACCTTTTAATTAGAATACAAGATACCTAAAACAAAGAGTGTTATTCATCATCATGGTAAAATTAAAAGGCTAAAAATGACATGCTATTTTATAGTTTTAATATCAGCTGTCACAGCTCACAAAATTGGTTGTTTGACGGTTTAATTAGAATACAAGATAAACAAATAAAATAGTTACCACCAACTCAAGCCATGATATTTTATATAACTTCCTTTTTATTTTATCTTTTTAGCATTTTATTTGAGTTATTGAAACCATATATATATATAACCATCATTTCCAATTTTCTCATTTTTCAGTGATATAACAATATTTTGTACATTTACTAAATATATGCATTTAACTTTCGGGGGACTCAAAGTTTTAGCCGTCTAAAAATGTATATTATGGTATAAATTTGAAGCATCAAAATTCACTTCTAGCAATGATATATGATTTTATGTTTTAAGTAAGTGTTAAAACTAAAGGTAGCTAGAATAGCATACTTTTTTCTTTATAAAGTCGATAAGATATATATATGTTTATCGGGATAATTATGGTAAAACGTATTGTACTTGTCAAAAATATTAGTTTAGAGTAGTCTACAAAAAAAAAAAAACCTTATCTCACCACTCAAGTCGACTATTTCGTCCTTTTGTGAGCTATTTCTTCCCTTCTCAAGCGGTAACCAGTTGCTATAACTTTTTTTCCCAAATTTCTTTTCCACATAGGATGTAAAACACACGCCTTGCAAAAACCCCACACACGCTAACCTTAATCCTGCTTTTTCAATCTACTTTTGTACTTGAAATTCATAAAGTATTACCATCTTTATCATTATTTAGGGATCTGATTTTCCAATTGAAACATCACTATCAAAAACCCCAAAAATTCTCTTAAACCCTAATTTGTCAATCGTATTAAATATAACAAATTGATTGTCGTTTTTCAGAAATTGTGAAGACATAAGGTATATTCCATAAATTATTTATTGTTTTATTACCCCTGTTGTAATAATTTATGAATAAAAATCGTTTTCTAGGGTTTGCTGTCGAATTAAGGTTTTTACTTTTTTCATTTATTTTCTACAGGTGTGATGGACATACCACTAGATATGGTCTTCAAAATACACTACAATGGTGTCTTTATGTTTGATCCCCTGAGGTATGAGTATGGTAGGGAAATTCTTATGGAGGCTTCGTGTGATAGTAGGATCATGTTTAGTCCACTCTTAGACTTTTTAGTTGCTAAGATAAAGCAAAACATTTGGGCTGTCTATTTTTGTATACCTGAGATGGACATTGATAGTGGTGGGTTAAAAATCATTGAAAGGGATGCCGATGTCCATGCTTTGTATGACCTAGCTAAGACGCATAAGAAGGTTAACTTGTATGTGGCTCATTCTCCACAAAACTTAGCACCTTATTACCATAATAACTTGTGTCTAGACAGTTCTGATTCAGAAGTAACTTCAAAAAAGAGACAACATGATCAGTGGAAAAAGGATGCGGGTAATATGTCTTACGATCAACTAGTTGCTTGGGCTGAGGAAGAGGCACAGTCGCCTTACTTAAGGTCCCCACCGCCTCATAAGGAAAGACCACTTAGAAAAGATTTTGAGGGTAAGGTAACATTCACTAGAGTATGGACTCCGGATGATGACTTTACAAATGATGTCCCATTCCTCACTGAAGATGAGGTGTATAATTCGCCTGATAAGGTTGCAGAGAATGTTTTTGTCAGAAATGTAATAAAATGTCATTAATGACTCAAAATATATTTACTTGACTTTTACCATAATTACTGTGGTATCGGTTCGCGTGCAACGTTGTTTTTCAGAAAATGTGAGAAACTTTTCAGTAAATTACGAAACTTGTCAGTAACTATCCAAAATGGATTAATTTGCATTTACTGACAAAAATAAACTATTTTAAATGATGACTGTAAGCTACAGTACGCGTTACAGATACCTGAAATGCTCAAAAATGCTCAAAAATACCAATTTATGCATAGAAATGTCCAAATTAGCTATAATAAATAAATATTTATTATAACAATTAATCTGGAAAATTCCGGTTTGTTACAGTCTCACCTCCTTAAATGGAATCGCGTCCTCGCGATTCAATTCAAGTTACCTATTATGGTCAAGAAGAGATGAGTATCTACGCACGGGTTTCAGTTTATGTTATCCGATAAAATGGTGTCTAAGAATTGTTGTTGGTACCCAAAACCGATTTGAGTCTTACCGGATGGTTAGGGCTCCTCTTGTCTGTGGAAGAGTAATACGTAATCATTTGCTGAAAGTTTTGTAGTTAGGTAAACTGATGCGACATTAAAGACTCGTAACTTTAGAGAAAAAAAATTGTCTTTAAACATGATGTGTATAAGATAACTTCTCAAAAGTTAAAGTTTAATCACTCCTTGTTATGCAAAAATTTGATGAAAACATATTAATAAAAGTTGATGAATTTGAACTACCTATTGACTTCGTTATCCTCGATATGTCTGAAAATTCTAGGACGTCTATAATTTTAGGATGACCCCTTCTAGCCACTGCTAGAGCCATGATTGATGTTTTTAATAAAAAGATAACTCTTACAATAGGCAAAGATGAGGTTGAATTTAATATGGAACAATCTATGAGTAAAATAGTTCTGAAGATGATGAATGTTTATAACGTGGATGTTTCTGATGACACGATAAATCAATTTACTCAAGAATTGTAAAAAAAATGATCTACTCGATTATTTTCTGCTAAAAAAAATTAGAAGACACTATCGCTATAGAAGATCAAGTTGACGAAAATACTTTTATTAACGACTTCGCTGTGGATTCTGCTGTTTGTAACTCAATACGGCGCATCAGTAATTCCGATGCGGCGCATCTTTCTGAAAACAGCAGCGACGTAATAAAAGAACATGTTTATTCCGCTAGTGTTAATGAAATTGATGAAGTTTGACTAGAAACTTTTAACGCATCAATGTGAGTAAATAATTCACAAGGCGATTGAAGTATAGTTTATAAAACGGTTTGTAAAATAGTTCATAGAATAATAAGAAATCAGTTTATCATTTGCATGATATTAGCAAAACTGTAGTTCGATTCATAATATCGTAGCAGGACAGCAAACCGGTTTATAAAATCGTTAGCGAAACAATTTGCAAAATAATTTGTAGAACAACGGGAACTGTTCGTTGTTTACAAAATAGTTATAAGGTTGAAAATTTGATTTCATGAAGTAGGAGTAAAACATTTGTAGGGTGACCGCAAATTGGTCCGTAGAATAATCGAAAACAGTTGTATGATGTTAGCGACACGGTTTATTATCTTATAAGAGGGTAGCAAAGATAGTTGGTATACCCGAGAGACGGGTGAAGAATTTGGTGTCTGTTCCAAAGAACACGGTTCAGGTTACTACTCCTTACGGTCTTAAGGTTTCTGTTGGTCATAGAATCTCCGCTGAGTGGAGGGCATAGCAAGTTCAGAGTACGACTCTGAAGGAGGATGTTGATTGCTACTAGCAATCTATTGGTTGACCAAGTAATGTACATTCTACTTCACGCGGAAGGAACGACATCTATCGAGAGGGATGAATCAAATCGATTGAGCATAAGGTTTAGAGTAGAGGTGACTGTAACAAGACCGCAAACAAAGCAAGGTTTAAATAAATAAGCAATCCAAATTCAAACATAGCCGAAACGCTCCAATAAACTCAAATGAGTTTGAGTTTATTACAACATCAAACAAGTTAAAATAAGCAACTCGAATTCAAACTGTGACCAATCGGGTCTAATACGCCTCGATGCAAAACATGATTAGACGGCGACGAGCAAGTATTCCATATGAGCGGAAAGGTATAGCGATACCAAAAGTACTACGACTTGTGAAGTATTGTGATGCCAGTGTGTTGTGATTGCTATCATGTTGTGTGCAGATGTGAGTGTTCATGTCATGCAATGCTTATGTACACACACATAAATTTTATCATTCTCGTAATCAAAAATTCAACCGGACAAAATTCTATTATAACTGCTCCCAGTATCGCAAAGTTCACCTCTGAGTCGGACATAAGTGATCAGGCTATATCCCACTGTCCCTGGCTGAATATAGGTGATCAGTCTATATTCAGAGGTTTAATGAACTTTAAAATACTCAGCTCAGTTACGCTAGTACTATGTCACTTACTTTTAAAAGCTGTTTAGAAAGACTAAAACAAGTGTCCACGCTCGAGGACAAATGATGAGATTACATAGAGAAAAATGCGTAATGCTGCGATAAGTACGATACGTATGCATAAGTATGTCGAAGATACTTATAGTATATAGTGAAAATAAATGGATATACTCATCCAATAGTAAATCACACATCTCATCAAATATATTAGTAATGAAAATTACAAATGAGGCATCAGCTTGGCAGGCAGGCACGTGTCGGTCATAGGGTTAAGTTTTCGCAAAAGTAGTTATAGTCTAGGTTTTAAAAATACCTAGTTCTCTATAACCAAGGCTCTGATACCAATCTGTAACACCCCCAGAATCTGGTTTAGCAGAAGCATACATGTTTGGGTGCTACTGAAATGGTATCACAACATAAAGTACAAAGAACAGTTTTAACTCAACCGTTTAAAAGAAATCTCTATATTCAAAAGCATTTTTGTTTACAGCGTTCCAAAAACAGTGTGGAAGTATAAGCCCATAAAAGAAATAAAGCGGTCCCAAATATATCAGAGTCATCTATGACCATGCCATGCCCTGCCAAAGCCTCCAATAGCAAGCTATCGCTTTAAACTTGAAAATACATGATAGAGTGTCAACACGAGGTTGGTGAGTTCATAGGTTTATATAAATAGCAATTCAGTGTAAAAGAAACGTGAGTTCGGTAAAAGCTTGGTGACCATTGTGTTGTGTACAATGTCATAAAATGGGGTTCACTTTCAAGTAAATGCAGTAAAGTGGACCACAAGGTTAAACGTTTGCTTGACCGTTACATTCGGTTATGATCACATATGAGCTGACCGTTACATTCAGTCACGTATGTACATAGCAAGTTGGCCAGTTCATTTGCCAGGTTGGCCAGTTCATTTGGCTTAGCCGGTTCATTTGGTTATGCAGGTATAATCGTTTAAAGTACTTGTGTCCGTATGTAAAGTAGTCACGTGTGTAACAGATAAACACAGAATGCATTCAAATAACCAAATCAAGTATTCAGTCAAACAGCCAAGTTTGCGTAAACAATTCGTGTATCCAAGTAAACAAGCATTGAGTTTAGTTAAAAACGAGCATGTATTCTCCCCCAAAGCAGTTGTAAAACGAGTAAAACAGGGGGTATGAACTCACCTCAACATGAAGCAATGCAAAATATCACAACTGACACAACTGGCATCTAAAGCATATCACAACGGTACGAGATCGGCACAACCTAATATGTATATAGTTATCTCAGAATACGTCTCGTACAGTAAAAGAGTTTTCAAAAGACAAGCATCTTAGTACAATGTTTGTGCTTTAAATGTTTTGACTCCTTTGTAAAAGGTTTTATGTGTGACCATGTGCTCGCGTATTTCTTGCTTGTTGTGTGGTACGTACATTTCAAAAGTAGTTTATTAGAAAGACTTTTGGTGATGGCTCATGGTGAAAAGTGTATGTGTGAGAGTTTGTACAACGGAAACATTCGTACGTTGTATTCATCTTTGTTTTACAAATTCATAAGTAATTATATATTCCCCCCATCCTTTACAATTCATAAGTAATATATATATTATATATATTATATATATATATATATATATATATATATAATATATATATATATATATATATATATATATATATATATATATATATATATATTATATAGTATATAATATTAGGAAATTAATAATATGTATTTATCTAAATAAAATTAATTAAACCATGTGTTGAGAAAATAATTAATAATGTAGTGAGGAATATTATTATTTATAAATATTATTTATAATATAATATTATTTTTAAGTATTTGAAAAAATATTTTTGTAAGTAGAAACTATATAAGTGTAAGTATTTTAGCAAAATACTCTTAATGTGTCAATAATTTTATAAAAATTGGGCAATGACCCCGTGTCGTATTATTCAACGTTTCACTATTTTTCTCAATTAAACCACTGGTCATTTATTTGCAAACTTTAGTAGTAATCAACCTTATATTATTCACTAATTAATATAGTTATCGATATAATTTCTGTTCTTACGTTAAAAATAACCATTGCAAGAAGGAAATATATGTCAAAAACTCATTTTGTCACCCAAAATCTTATGAAGCCGAAAATTTCACTATTGGGCTATTAGTACCAAAGTTTGCCCAAAATACTATATTCGATTTAAGTTACGTATATATATATCGTAATATATAAAAATTAAATTTTTTTTTTTTTTTTTTATTACGTCCCCCCCCCCAAATAACAATTTTTTTTGGGTCCCCCCCCCAAAAAGGTCCCAAAAAGTTTGAAAAAAAAAACTTTTTTTTTTTTTTTTTTTTTGTTTTTGGGGGGCCTTTTTCGGCCCCTACCCTGTTTTTCCCAACCCAAAAAAACCAAACCCCCCTATTTGGGGGCCCTTCAAAATATCCCACTTTTTTTTTTTTTTTTTTTTGGGGCCCCCCAAAAAAAATCCATTTTTTAAAAGTTTAAAAAAAACTTTTTATAATTTTTTAAACGGTTTTTAAAAAAAAAAATAACTTTCTTTTTTAAAAAAATTTTAAACGGTAATTTTTAAAACCAAAAAAAACTTTAAAATAATTTTTAAAAAAATGTTAACTTTTTTTATTTTTTCCCCCCCCAAAAGTCCCCCCAAAAAGTTTTTTGGTCAAATCTTTCAAAAATCCTCAAAAAAAATTTCCGGACCCCCCAAATAAAATTTAATTTTTAGTTTCCCCCGACCCCCCCAAAAAAAAATAAATTTTTAATTTTTCAACCAAAAAAAAAAAAAAAAATTGGTAAATTTTTAAACCCTTAAAATTAATTTATAATTAGTTTTTTTTTTTTTTTACGGTTTTTTAAAAAAATCCCGACCCATAATGGGGGCTTTTTCCCCCCCCCTTTAAATATTAAATCATTTCCCCTTCTTTCTCCTTTTCCCAAACCAAAAACCCAAAAAAACCAAAAACGGAAGGGGGAAGGAAGGGAAAAAAAAAGGAGAGAGATTGAAAAAAAATTTATATTAAGAAGCAAAAAAAAAATAATGTTCGGAAATTTTAACCCCGTAAAACTTTTAAATTATAAATTTTAATTTTAGTTTTTTAAAAAATAACCAAATTTTTTTTTTTTGGGTGGAAAATTTTTAAATTATTTTTTTTTTTTTGGTCCCAGAACTTTTTAAAATTAATTTTTGGGGGTTTCCCCCCGAATGAAAAGAATTGGAGGGGGGGAAAAATTTTTTTTTTTTTTTTTGGACCCCAAACTTTTTGACCCTTTTTTTTTGGAAAAAATAAAGGGGTACAAAAAAATAAATTTATAAGGGTGTTTTTTAAAAATTACGTTTTAAAAAAATTTTTTTTTTAAAAAGTTTAAATTTTACCGTTTTTAAATTAATAAGTTTAAAAAAAAAACTAAAAAATGGGATTTTTTTTTTTTGGGGGCCCAAAAGGTGGGAATATTTTTTTGAGCCCCCCAAATAGGGGGTGGGTTTTTTTTTTTGGGTTGAAACAAGTAAAAAAAAAGCCCCCGAAGCCCAAACAAAAGGATTTTTTTTTTTTCAAACTTTTTGAACCTTTTTTTTTTTGAAAACCAAAAAAAAAATTTTGGGGTTAAAAAAAAATTTGGGACGTAATTTAAAAAATTAAATTTTTTCGGATATATTCAAAAACGATTAAATTAAATATTAACCGGTTAAAAAAAACCTTAAAATCCCCGGAAATCATATAAGTTTTTTTTTTTTTGGCCCCAAAAAAACTGTTTTTTTTTGGAAAACCCTAAAAAAATTAGGCCCCAAAATTAAGTTTTGGGAAAAATTTTTTTTTTTTCCCCCCGGGCTCAATTTAAAAAGGGAATTTTTTTTTTTTTTTTGGGGGTGAACCAAAAATGAAGTTTTTTGGAACCCCAAAATATAAAAATTTTTTCAACTTTTGCAAATTGGGTTTTTTTTTATTTTTTTTGTAAAAAAACGAAGGAAAACGTAATTTAATAATTCCCGATAAACTTTTAATATTAAAATAGTGAAAAAATAATAAAAAATAGTTTTATTTAACGTTTTACTTTAAATTTTTGCAAAAAAATAAAAAAAATTGAACCAAGTTGGGGTTTTAAAAAATTGGAAAAAAGAAAAAAAAAAAAAATAAGAAAAACGGTTTTTTTTTTTGAAAATAAAAACCCGAAAACCGGGGTTCCCCCCCAACCAAAAAAAAAAAAAAAAATGGCCCCCCAAAAAAATTTTTTTTTTTTAAAAATTAAAAATTTAATGGACCCCAACTTAGAGGGTTATTTTTTGCTAAAAAATACATTTTTAAACAAACTTTTTTTATATAGTTTTTTTCCCTAAACTTACAAAAAATAATTTTTTTTTTTTTTTTCAAAAATTAACTTTTTTTTAAAAATTAAAAAAAATATTTAAATAATTTTAAATAAAAAAAAATTAATTTTTATAATAATAAATAATTTTCCCTTCCCCCAACCTAAACAATTTTTTTTTTATTTAATAATATTTTCCTCAAAAACCAAACAAAATTGTTTTTTTTAAATTAATTTTTTTAATTTTTTAAGATAAAATACCAATGATTTTTTTTAAATTAATTTTTTTTTTTTAAACCCTAAATTTAAAATAAATATAAAATTAATTTATTATTATAATAATATTTATTATATATATATTATAAATTAATTTAATAATATATAAAAATATATTTTAGTATTTATTTTAATAAAAATATATTAAATAATTATTATAATAAATTATTATATTATAAAAACTAAATTAAAATTTTTAATAATTTTATATATATTTAAATAAAATATTTTTTAAAAAAACTTTATTGAATTTGTAAAAAAGATGAAAATAAATAATTATTTAAAAAAACTTTTTTTTTTAATGAAAATTTTTGTTAAAGGATTGAAATTAAAAAACAACGTAACGAAATGTTTTTTTTTTTTTTTTTTTTTTTTTTCCGTTGGTAAAAACAAAAACTCTTTCCACCAAATAAAACACTTTTTTCACCATTGAAAGCCCATCCCACCCAAAAAAAAAAAGTCTTTTTTCTTAAATAAAAACTACTTTTTTTTTTTTGGAAATGTTTAAAAAAAAAAAAACGTTAAAACCCACACCAAAAAACAAGCAGGAAAATAAAACCGCCAGCAAACAAAATGGTCCAAAAACACAAATAAAAACCCTTTTTTTTACAAAGGAAAGTTTCCAAAACCATTTTAAAGCAACAAAACCCATTTGGGTTACCCCTAAAGATTGCCCTTTGGTTCCTTTTTTTTTTGAAAAACTTTCTTTTTTTTTTTTTAACTTGTTTAACGAGANAAGTTACGTTATATATATCGTAATATATCGAAATTAATTTTTATACGTCCAATAACAATTTTTGGTCAAAAAGTCAAAGTTGAAAAACTTTTGTTGGGCTCGGCTACTGTTCACCAAACACCCCTATTGGGCTCAAAATATCCACTTGGCCCAAAATCCATTTTAGTACTTATAATTACGTAAATAACTAAAATTAAACGTAATTAACACTTATAATTATGTACTTTATTTCAAAAGTCAAGTTTGGTCAAATCTCATCTCATTCGACCCAAAATAATTTAGTTCGACCAAAAATAATTAATTTCACCAAAAATTGTATTTTAACTAATTAATTATAATTAGTTACGGTTAATTCGACATATGCTCTAATATAATCTTTCAAGTAAAAATTCCATCATTTCACCACTTGAGCCAAAATTTTATGTTTTTCAAAACCCCAATAATTTCATATTTTTATTTTGAGCCGATTTACATATATATACACATAAGTGTATATTTCGTCTTAAACTCGCGTAATTAACACAAATCACATTTGCATCATCAAACTAGTACCACAAGCAACAAGATTTATCACACAAGCAAGAAATACTCTAATTTGTATGAATACTTCATATAAGTCGAGCACTAGCTACAATATGTCAAACCATAGATTTTTCATTTTAGCAAAACATACCCATTTAGCCTTTGATAACATCATTAGACATCGAAAGAACATGAATTGAACAAGGTTGAACAAGTTTGAGGATCCTTACAAAGATCTTGGAAAAAGCCGAGAGGTAGGAGGCCAAGAAACAACCCAAAATGCACCAAATTTACCCATAATACGTTCCGATTAACCCGAAACTCTTGAAAGTACACCCCGATTAGCTTGAACTTCAATAAAAATTTGTGGATCTTGATTTTCTTGCAAAATTTCGGCATAGAGAGTGTTTAGGAAGAAGATAAGATGAGAAAATATGATCTAGGCATGTGATTATCTTGTATGTATGTAAATAAAGCTAGTTATAGAAAAATACTTAGGGTAAAAGAGTGTCTTGGGGTTAAAAGGGTATTTTGCATGTGATTATTAATGGGTAAGGGTTGGTGGCCGGTTTTGGGATCCTAGGGAGGGGATCAATTAAGGTTTTTATCCTCGTGGGTGTATCGTGTGTCGGCTTAAGCTTAAATGTGACCGAAACGTCCCGGTTTGACGTTTTTGGACATGTACACGTAAAATAAAGTTTTTAGCCATGTTTTTGTCAGAAATGTAGTAAAATGTCATTACTGACTCAAAATATATTTACTTGACTTTTACCATAATTACTGTGGTGTCGGTTCGCGTGCAGCGTTGTTTTTCAGAAAATGTGAGAAACTTTTCAGTAAATTACGAAACTTGTCAGTAACTATCCGAAATGGATTAATTTGCATTTACTGACAAAAATAAACTATTTTAAATGATGACTGTAAGCTACAGTACGCGTTACAGATACCCGAAATGCTCAAAAATGCTCAAAAATACCAATTTATGCATAGAAATGCCCAAATTAGCTATAATATATAAATATTTATTATAACAATTAATCTGGAAAATTCCGGTTTGTTACACTACGCTTCCCAAAACCACCTTTATCAGTGTTAGCCTACCACCAATGGATAATAAATTTGCCTTCCATGTCGATAATCTAGCTTTGAATTTATCTATCACTTTTTGCCAATTAACTGGGTAGTTCATACTCGAACCTATCGATGGGCCTAAATAAGTAAAAGGTAAAGTACCCGGGGAACAACCTATTAGCCGCAACATAGCTTCAATCTCCTCCTCAGAAACTCCAATACCATATACATTAGATTTCTCGATGTTAATCTTAAGACCCGAGACTTGGTAGAATTCGTCGAGTACCCGGATAATATTAACCATCTCACTCTGGTTCCATTCCGTAAGCATGACCACATCATCATCATAGAAGAAAGGAGATAAGTGCATATTTGAATCACCTATATTTACACCACTTATTAACTGTTGATGACACGCATCTTCTATTGCTATGTGAAGTCCCTCCATGATAAGAATGAAAAGAAGTGGAGATAACTGGTCTCCTTGTCAAGGGCCACGCTTTAAGGAGAATTCAGTCGTTGGACTACCATCAACCAAAATAGAAGTATGAGTTGAATGTCAACATTCTCGAATCCAGCCTCTCAATTTGTATCCAAATCCAAATTGATTTAAAACATGATCCAAATATTTCCAACTAACGGAATCGTAGGCTTTTTCAAAGTCAACTTTAAAAACCATAAGCTTTCTTTTCTTATTTTTGTACCAATCCATAATTTTACTTAACATTAACGGACCATCAAGAATTTGACGCCCCAAAATGATAGTTGATTGCTTTGGACTTACTAACTTATGAACCACTTTTGCTAGACGATTTGCTAAAATTTAGCAATAATTTTATACTGAAGACCGATTAATGAAATTGGCCAAAAATTAGTAATAAGAATGGGATTAGGAACCTTTGAGAGTAATGAATGGCAAGTTTTCTCCTAGTGGCATTCTACTTGTTGCAAAGAAATCCATTATGAACCTCGACATCATGTTTTAGCAACTCCCAAATTTTTTTAGGGAATAAGAATGAGAATCCATCCGGGCCTGGGGCCTTCTCACTCCCACAATCCCAAACCACCTACCTAATCTCATCAAGAGAAATCTGATCTTTAAGAGAGAATCTTTCTGATGAAGATAGAGACGCAAAAGCAGAAAGACAACCAAAATTAACTGGAGTAGTTTGAGCTTTAAATTTGTCATGATAGAATTCAAGAAACACAACCTTTACTTGTTGCGAATCTGAGACCCAAAAACCGTTTATTAAAATCCATTGAACAGA
Source organism: Artemisia annua (assembly GCA_014162995.1). Classification (NCBI taxonomy): domain Eukaryota; kingdom Viridiplantae; phylum Streptophyta; class Magnoliopsida; order Asterales; family Asteraceae; genus Artemisia; species Artemisia annua. The sequence goes on along the minus strand of LBNU01015141.1, from coordinate 8,767 downwards.
TTGTTTTCTCCTTCTCTGATTGATCATCCTATGAAATAGTTTCGTGTTTTCATCGCCTTCAACCTCCCAAGAAATTCTAGCTTTTTTAGCTAAGTCCATAGATTTAAATCTATATATATCATCAACTTCTTGAATTAACTTAACCTGATCTTGTCTTTCTGTTTCTTTAGCAACTCCCGAATCAATTTTTATTTCTAAATCATGTAAANTGAGAGTAATGAATGGCAAGTTTTCTCCCAGTGGCATTCTACTTGTTGCAAAGAAATCCATTACGAACCTCGACATCATGTTTTAGCAACTCCCAAATTTTTTTAAGGAATAAGAATGAGAATCCATCCGGGCCTAGGGCCTTCTCACTCCCACAATCCCAAACCACCTACCTAATCTCATCAAGAGAAATCTGATCTTTAAGAGAGAATCTTTCTGATGAAGATAGAGACGCAAAAGCAGAAAGACAACCAAAATTAACTGGAGTAGTTTGAGCTTTAAATTTGTCATGATAGAATTCAAGAAACACAACCTTTACTTGTTGCGAATCTGAGACCCAAACACCGTTTATTAAAATCCATTGAACAGATTGTTTTCTCCTTCTCTGATTGATCATCCCATGAAATAGTTTCGTGTTTTCATCGCCTTCAACCTCCCAAGAAATTCTAGCTTTTTTAGCTAAGTCCATAGATTTAAATCTATTTATATCATCAACTTCTTGAATTAACTTAACCTGATCTTGTCTTTCTGTTTCTTTAGCAACTCCCGAATCAATTTTTATTTCTAAATCATGTAAAAAAGCAACAACTTCTTGCTTACGATACTGATCCATATTTCTCATATCTCTCGATCATGCTTTTATTATTTTGCTTTAGAAAATTCAATTTATCATGAAATCTGTCTATATTTGTTGAACACACTCCTTGATATTTCTGATTAAGCATCACTTCGAAACCTTGTCTTTGTGTCCAAGAATGAAAGAATTTAAACGGGGATGGACCATAATCGATCTTAAGGGAGTGAACAAAATAGGATTATGATCCGACCAAAGACGATCTAGAACAATTGCTTTAATCTGGGACATTTTTGATGACATAATCTGATAAGATGAATCTGTCCAACTTGCTCATTTTCAATCCCGCTTTGTTCATCCATGGAAATCTTCTACCTCCTCCCCTATAGACATCTCAACTAAACCCGAATCATGAATGAATTCTTTAAACACCTGAGTTTCCCCTCTTGAAAAATGCGACCCAAATCTTTCATTTTCATCCCGAACTTCATTTAGGTCCCTAAACATAACATATTTACCATTGTGATTACAAATAAACTGAAGTAAAGACTCCTAGAGAACTCATTTAGCTGAAGACTCTTGAGGACCATAAAAATTCACCAAATACAAATTATCATCCACATTTAACCATATTCCTTGAACGATTATAAAATTATCGTCACACCAAATTTTTTGTTTCACAAAAACCGACGGGTCCCAAATAGACACCAGACCTATTGTCACTACATTTAAACTTTTCAATAGTTATGTGGCATATTCCATGTCATTTTACAATATTAATTTATAAACTTTACATTTTATAAATCTATTGTCACAGTTTATAAACCTATTGTCACTACATTTAAACTTTGTAAAACTTTATAAGTTAAAAATGTATTTAATGAGTTGCATGATTTTTTCTTTTTTTTTTTAATGAAAAGTTTCATAAACTTAGACCCGTTTTATTCTATGGTCATCATAAACCCTTTTCCACTGACTCAATTAAAAACCAATTCGAGTTCTATGAACGGTTTTAAAACATTTTGTTTTCAATTATTGAGACAAAATTAGAAATAAAATCTTATCAAAATCCGTTGGCCACGAATACAAGAGGCCTTTCAATTGGGCCCCTCGAAAACCTTTTAGTTTTTGGTACAACACGTGCATGCAATGAACTCTCACTTGTTTGTCTTTACATTTTAGCTGTTTACAGTCACGCAAGTTGCATATATGCTGTTTTCATGATATTTCAAAACAAGAAAAATTAAAGAATAACTCATGGATATGAAGACCATACCATGGGTGGGACGAGTGTACAAATATTTCTGTGATTGTGTCTATGTGCGGCTTGTATGCTGTGCTGGTTGAGAAAGTCTTAGCACAATGGATGTTGTTTTTAGGCTAAGCGTAATGGTGACTATCAAAAGACCAACAACATCGCTGTCACATATTTTTTTTTCTTTTTTTTTTTTTTTTTTTTTTTTTTTTTTAAAACAACTTCATAAAACAAACTTATGTAGCTTGAAGACGACCATACAAAAAAATATCCCACAAAAAACATTAATAAAACTCCACCACACCACAAAACATAAACACAACGTCGTATATAGATAATGACGCTCATTTATGAGGTCACATGATGAAGAAAGACCCTTTGATTATAAAGATGATATCACAATATGATTAAAGTGTCATACTAAAATGTATGAAATAATTATCAATTCTCGCTATGTGTCATACAGATATAAACTTACATTGAATAACTTGTGTTTGCAATGAATAACTTTGAAGTTACGTCATGATATTACTTGAATTGAGAGTATAGACGTATGTTATGAATATTAAAATAACCAGTGAGAATTTATTCACCTGATCTAATCAAAAACCTTCACATGTGCATTCACTGACTCAATGAGATAAGCATGTGAATCATCAGGGAGAGAAGATACCGTACACTCTTTCCCTTGACCATGGTTTTGTCTCCACAGGTTTTCTGGAAAGGTTTTTAATGGCAACATCCCGATCGTATAAAGGCAGTTAGTTTAACTTTTTCCTTTCACTAGAATTTTGCCCACCGGGTTTTCGGGGGATTGTCTTAGTAAGGTTTGGTAAGCGAGCATAATCCTAGGAGATGAGTAGAAACCGAGGAGTAGTGCGTATCTCAAGTAGCAGAAGATGATGGTTTATAGTCACTAACCCTCAAATGCAAGTGTAGTTTGTTTTGCAGAGCAGGGAATATGACTGCTGACCCTCGAAATGGTGTAATCTCAAAGCTGTAGTAGTATGTACAGGGAGGAAGCGTACATGTTCGAGTGGCGTCGAGGTAAGGCAGGACGATGGGGGGGCTCAGTCGACTTTCGAGTCCAACCATTCCGAAGGATCTTAGCGGATAGCTGGATGAGAGCAAGTCGAAAAGTGGTGGTGTCTTAGAAGTGAATACAACACATCACGTAGTGTATGTTGTAATCTCAGAGTAAATGAGGCCCAACAATTTCTCACATGAAGTTAATGCAGCTGTAGTGCTCAACTTAAGGAAGGTAATAGTCAAGCGATAAGAAGAAGCATATGTTTACCAGAAGGAAGTTTTCTTCACGCTATGACGGTTACAGAGGGAGAATGGTGGAATTATCGTTGCAAGCAAGTTCGTTCATGCCCGAAATTTCTGGTGGATCTATTACAAGCACGTTCGCTAGCATCAATCATTAAGAGGAACTAAGTCAACAAATTTGTGATGCGCCGATCAGAAGACTCAAATTTGATGTAGTCGGATCCAGAGGGAGTATGAATATTCACGCTGCCACTCTTTTGCCCTTAGTCCGATTGGTTTGGGCCCACTGTTTGTCGGGCTGAGCAGGTTTTAATGGGCAGCAAGTTCCTAAGGTGTACTTAGAAGATGAGGGATCATCCAAGAGAGTTTGGGTATAGATCATCGTTAGTAATGGGGGCGATGTCCAGGTAAAGCGGAATAAGAGGGCCCAGGCCCAATTTGAGCTATGTAGGGTTTTGCACCCTAGTGATTATCTGGGTATATTAGTAAGCCCCATTCGTATGGTTTGACATATTGATAATGGTAGAGAGAAGTAGTTCATCCACTGCAGAGTATTGTTCGAGCAGAGCACAGTTTTTATTTATTTTATTATTTTTTTAAAAAGAGA